>CM023453.1:24606767-24866767 GCA_013339765.2 Haemaphysalis longicornis | reverse complement strand
ATGCTTCGCAACACTGCCGATTTGACTTGGCTGCGTTGCGGGACTGGTTGGTTTGGATGCATTTTGGAAAGGTTGATGCGCTAATCAACGTATAGCGTTTACAAGATGAGGCAGGATAGGCGCCACTCCCGTGTCCTCTTGGGAACGTTTTACCTTAGCACCTCAACCTTTCGAAAATACCGCCGAGATTTTGGCCTAACATGCCGAAAATAAATCCTTGTGCTTCAGTGACAGGAGACCGTTTACATTAGAAGCCATGAAAACAAAATACAAGTTTGTTTTATAGTGCCTCCAGCGCTTTTCCAGAAGCAAACGATGCTTTATTCACTGCGAAATTAATCTATTTAAGTTAAAATTTTGATTCTCGCGCCAAAACGTGTGTTTCAACGACGTTTGCAATGACATCATAAAAACAGGTCTTTCAGCTGAACTTGGTGGAGCGGAGACTTGTTTACTGTTAGTCAATTGAGATGGCGCCACCACACCGCGGCAAGCTGTTTTCTGCCTTTGGTTTGTTTGTGACTGCATTTAAACCTGGCTTGTGTTTGTTCATGGAGAAAACAATCGTTTCGTGAAACATGGTGCTCGCTCGACAAGTATGGTCACTTAAGACAACGTCGCTTATGCCAATCGGCCAGTGTCGTCTGAGACACCCCCAAAGCCTGGCAGTGCTCCGCATCAAGCATAGTGCGCGCAGCACCAACAGCAGTACGCATCGGCGCTTCCATGTTTACGTGCCCTTTCTAACTTCCACTGTTTGTCCCACCATTCTTACTGCTTTAAAAAGAGTGTGCCCTAAATTTAAGCGCAAATAGCTCGTTCGGCAAGCTTATAAGCTCTGCCTAATTTGCGTTTGCTTCTGCCGGCCTCCGCCAATCGCAGAGCTGGCTGGTATGACATCATTGGTTCTGTTGCGGGAAATGAGCGAGTGGGTCGCATGGCCATTTCCTTTTTTCCTAATTATATAGCTTATTTGAGCTAAGTTTACGTTAAAAGTGGTGTCAGTGTGATTCTAACGAGGCAATCTTTCGAATGAACCAAACTTGCATTTTGTCTTCATGGCCCCTTTAAGAATGGCTATTCAGGACTGCCAATCGCTTTCCGATTTCAGCACCACCGAGGCCAAATCTCCAAATGGTCAAGCTAACATTTCTTTTGCACGCGCTTTTTTTGCTTCCCTATACGCCTCGAGCTTTGCGATCGCTGCGCCGCCTGCCGCCGCTTCTCAGCGGAGTTAACGGGATTAGCGCAGCGCGGCCCATAGGGGCTCATGAAGTGTTTTGGTTCTCTTTCGCTTCTTTTTGCCCTTCCAAGTGCTAAAAAACTTGTTATGGTGACGTCTGTAAGTAAACAGTACGCTTAGGTCACTTCAAAAGACGCTGCGTCTTGGTAGGGTGCTCAAACACCAACAACAGCTATCCGGGAACGCGGCTCTGCGTCCTTCTCGGCCGCTGTTACGGGCGTCGGCGACGGCAGCAGCATACCACCGCTGTAACCTCCGAATGCGTCCGGCACAAGTGAATTTTATTGTCGCCTCGTTTAAACCTGATACTGGCACAATGAGAGGTGTGTTTTGTTTTGTAACGCGGACAACGAATGCGGCCTCATTACGAATATATGCGTCGTAGAAAAATCTATATATAGGGGATGCGCTTACCCATACCTGATAACTTGTGCCTTTTATAAGAATATAAGCCACGCGAAAATGTTAAGTATATTCCAAGGCTCTGCGTCATGAAAGATGTGCACTCATGCCTTATAGCAAGAACCAAGAAAAGTGAATTATACTGAAAAATTAATTGCCTGCAAACCCGGAAGAAACAAAATAGCTCGTACAGAAATGAAAAAAAAAAAAAAACTCAGTGCAGCTTCTGAAATGCTAAAGACGTTTGTATAAACTTAACCCGGTAGGGCTTACGAGACCAACTAGTGTGCGAAATGCACTACTATTTCGCGAGACATGGGGAGGGGGAGGGGGACGCTTACGTATTGTTGTGTACGATTGCGAAGCGAAATCAAGGAAAAGAACGTTTTAGTAATCACACACACAAGCTACTCGTTCACGTCACTCTAGTTTTTAGACTTCAACTAACAGCTGATCCCTCGGCGAACGCATTTTTTGAGGTATACAAGTTCAAAACTGATAAAAGGTGTCGTTAGAAGAGTGGGATATCTGATAAGGCCTGATTTCTGTTTGTGCTAGATTCTGCAGGCTCTCTGCGTCATATGACTATGCTTCGAAGAACGTTTAGTCGCGAATGGGCATTACTGTAGAAGCCATTCTCCGGCCTGCTCGCGGAGGATATATGTAACATATATGAATGTTTACAGGTGCTGAGCTCACGACAAGACGCCCGAGCTTTATTTTTCTTTTTTGTGGTGCGCTGATCCCGGGTATAATTTTGAATTATCCATCGTACTTAATTCGTAGAATGTTCGGGAAATTTATGTCCATGGTAGTGATCAATATCTGAGGTATGATACTGGCAAGCATAACTGGCGTGCTGTCAGGTATGAGCGCTCCACTAGGTTATATAAGCGCACAAAACTAATTTACATCGTAATGTATAGCCATGGCATGACCATCTGGGGAAATTATGCTTACGGAGACACTGTTAGTAAATTTGAGAGCAGTGGAATCACAATCATCTCCATATGCATATCCCTGTTTCGCGACGCCGACCTGTGACGCACACCTGGCGCTTGTACAGACCGAATGTACCGGACTAAGATCGCGTCACACACATTTACACTGTCGTAAACACACCAAATTTGCGAACAGAGTGACTGCTCCACATAAATATGTATTTCCAGCGCCTACAAACGGTAAATCTCCGTCGTCAACGGGCCCCGAAAGCAACGGTGACAGTGGGGAGCGGGCCGGCGACTCCCGCGGCTGCTTTCGAAACGGGCCGCTAGGGGGATTTCAGTGGCGCCCCTACAGGCCGCGCTCGAGGCGTATAAGCTGTGCACCGGCTTACTTTAGCCTGCAGTTCTGCCTCGGCGCGTGAAGTGTTTGTCTCCGATAACTCCTGCACTTTATGCTCGGCGCTGTTCGCCACACAAAAATGAAAACGGAGGGAAGGTGCTGACGTGCGCCGATGGTCCATTAGACTGCACTTCCTGTTCGTTCCTTCCACACTCTAAAGATTGACGTATAGTGTTTGTGTATAACGCAGCCTTGTTTTGAAAATGCCGCTCGGACGGCTGTGAGTGGCCGTACATCTTCGAAAGGCTGCTCTGCCCGGCCGAGATACCGGGCAGGAAGAAAATGCGAAGCCACTTTTCGCGCCTCCTTATCGAGCAGGTGCCAAATGCCGCCACGCGAAGAGGTCTTCTTCTTCCTTTTTTATTTTGCGTTTATACCCGCACACCTAGCGACATGGTGCGACCGGCCGGCGTTGTGTTGAGAATTGCGCCTATCTTATCGCAGGAAGCGTCAAAATATCCCCCCGCCTCCGAGGCGCGAGCGAGAGGTGGTCACTTTAGACGAAAGGTGTGGGACAACAGTCGTGTACAATGACGTGAGAAGCGGACTGAAGAGGCGTGACGGTCTTTCTGCTCGCCACTAACGCCATTCCTCTCTTGGGGAGAGCAGTGACGACCCGTCTCTTCAAAAGGGACACTGCCATGTCGCTCGACGGGAAAAAGCCGGTTGAGGTGCAGGGTTGCCTGACTTTACATGCCTCTACATCACTGGTTCTCAATCACGACTATATCGCCAAAACAATGACTATGGGCATATACGTTAGTATAAGGCTTGATTCCTTAGACGTTGCGGCCCTAATACGTACTTGACCTTTAACCCCGGGTACCATACAAAGGTCGTATAAAGCGGTGAATACTAATGAGCGTTGTAGGTCATAGTAGGCGCGATGGTACATGTCACACAGCGAAGCCACATTTTTGCATTGGCAGCAAGGTTTGGCAAAAAGGTGATATGAATGGGGGAGAGAGGAAGGTTTTTGAGTTCTGAGTTTGAGTTTGAGGAATTTAAGGAGTTTGAGGAAGGTTTACCGGACCCCCACTTGAGAACCACTGCTCTACATGGACGACGACGCCGGCGGGGTCATGAAAGATATCGACAATAGTATGACTACCACCAGCTTCGCTATTAAAGAGATTGGCGTGGCTGAATGCGGTTGAACCAAGTTTGCCGAGCGATAGCTTGGTTTTTGCGCCGAGAGCGTGCAGTGAACGCCCGCACAGTTCCATCGCAAGACAAAACACAAGACAAAACACAAGACAAAACACAAGACGAAACACAAGACAAAACACAAACGCTGCTCGGAGCAGCCGCCTGTGTAGGCGCGAACGCGCAGTGAGCTTGGATGCTGACAGCGCCTCCTTGTATCCTATCCTAGTGGGACGCACTCTTACTCTTTCCCCCTATCCCCCTCTCTGCACGCCCTTCCTCCACAATTAAAGGGACCCTGCAGCACTTTCTATAAACGCTTTCAGTCTTTCCTTCGCGTCTGGAAGAACATGCGAAAGCTATAATGATCGCCAGCCCGGAGCGGCACTGCGTGATTTGCTCGTCGCACCAGATACGCCTTCTGTTTCGTATTTGTTTTTGTGGCTTTATTTTTAAAGTTGCTATCGAAAAGCGTTAATTGCTGCAACTGAAGGAAAACCGGACAGAAGCCGCTCAATGCCCTTAATGACGTAATCGAGCGATCGAAGAGCGTCAAGACCGGCGAAGATAGAAAAATCTTTTGAGCGAGTTTCCAAGTTATCTATCAATGGGCACAGAGCAGTAATTTTTGGCCGAGGTACTTTTCGACCCCAGATGTAAGTACAGGATGTGTTGGATGACTACGTTCTGCAAGCATTTAAGATTTCAAAAAAAGTTGAAAAAAGCGTTTCAGGGTCCCTTTAAAACGAACTGGCGATTAGACGCTTTCACTGCGCAACCGCACAAAGCGCTGGCTAGGCTTGAAGATCAGATTGACATAACGAGACGTTTTTTGGGGGGTTTGTATCTGAAGTAACGGAACTTTCGCTCTAAAGCAAACTATATTAAATGCACAAATATGTTTCATTTTATCGGGCATGCTATATTTGTCTTAAAATTTTCGGGAAAAAAAAAACTAGAAAAAAAGGGTGGCTGTTTCTTTGCGGCGGGAATTGCGTCGGCGAAGGAACCCCCGCGAATAGTTGGGGAACCGGAATTCGGCTCTCCATGAACAAAACAGCAAGCGGCGTACATTCAGATCTGTAGCGCATCGACACGCAAACAGAAACACCTTGAAGCGCGCTGTACCCCTTCGCGTATGAATTTGTTTTGACGTTGAGAGGCTGCGTTAACTAGACCTCTATGTCATCGGGCAAATCGGCGGAACTTCCGGAAACACTCTCCGGTAAGAACCACGCACCGTAAGCAGTGTACACGAGATCGCAAAGTTTCCCTATCGCGTCATCGCCACCTAAGCCAGCAGCGTGATCGTGTGCATTTGTTCACCCCGTCACGTTGTTCACCCCGTCACGTCACCGTCTTCCGTCATGGGCGACGGTTTCTCGGGCGATTTCTCGCCGAAAACGGTGCGACGGTGACGGGAAGCCGAGCTTTACGTCTTCGTTCCGTCAACGCGACCAGCCAATCAGAAAACAAATTTTTGGCGGCTAAATTTTGCGAAAAGTGAGCGCACGTAGAAATCTAAGCCATTATTTTTACTTTTCAGATTAAGCACGCTCAATTCTAGGCTAAACTGATAACTTAGGCAGACGACCCTGTACTCTGACAGAGAGCTCCAGTACGAACGCTACTCCGTTTACGTCGCGTTTTTTTGACGCGATGGTGTCGTGACAATGAATGTGACGGCTGTGTGAATGAGGGCTTAGTGTGAGCTTCCTTCATTTTTTTCCCTGTTCGCCCCGTTCTTAGCGCATTGCATTGTAAATAAATGTTTAGACGCACAGCCTTCTTCATGTATGCGACGACGTTCTTCCGCTGCCCAGGTCCCTTCATGATCGCCTACCTGACACTGCTGGTGGTGTGCGGGATGCCGATGATCTGCATCGAGATGGCTGCGGGACGCGTCACGCAGTCTGGACCCATCGAGGCCATCGCCAAACTCTGCCCGCTCATGAAGGGTGCGTACGCGCTTATTTCGACGGCTAGCTTAACTCAGTCGTCTTGACTGGAAACTGCAGCTAGACTTGAACCATGGGCTAAATAGCGGTCTGGACGGGAAAATAGGGAAAAAAAAGTGTATATAAAGATTTTAGATTGCGAAGCCCCTTAAGGGCTCGGGCTGTCGGCGTCTCATGTCGTCGTCATCGTCGTATTCTCATGTGGTCACGGTACTAAAACACCCGGCAATCCAAACCACGAAAGCGCTTGGTGTCAAATTAACTTTGGAAACATGCTCATTTTACTGGGTGCAATACACAGACCGCCTAACTCTCCAGTTGAGTACCTCGTGGAACTTCAGCAGTACTTGGATAGCGCTAAAACGCGCAGCCAGCGACTGATACTGGCCGGAGATTTCAACTTGCCACAAATAAATGGGGGCACACTTAGCATTATAGTTCCTGCCAGCAGGCAGATAGCGAACTTCTTCTCGATTTGGCTTTCGGTCATGACCTAACGCAAATCGTAAAAGACAATACATGGGTAACAGAAGTTGCGCAATCTGTACTAGATTTAGTATTTATTGATGGGACACTCGTTTCCCAACGCCTCGCGCTAGAACGTAGAGCGTAGTAAAAGCACACACCGGGACACTCATTTTTCGTTCGCGCTTGCTCGCTTGCTTCTATTTCGCTCCGTACTCGCTTTAACTTTAAAATTTTCAGTTCTCCGTTTCGAATTTCACTTCCCCTCCTTCTCGGTAATTGGGATGTGGCGTGTATCAGCGCGCGCCGTGTGGCATGGGAGAGATTTGCAGTCTTTGAATACACTTATACACTGTATACTTCGCCCCTCCCCAGGTTTCACGTTACCGGAGATGGCCCGGTTTTTGAGAGCGAACACTGTGAAGGGATACTTTTTCTAGCTACCGTTAACGTTTAGTTTAGTTTAGAAATAAGTCTGGACTGAAAAGCAAAAAGAAAATGTCTTGAGAAATATTTAGTTTCCATTGAAGTTTAGAATAGTTTAGAATTGGGTTTGAACTGCAGAGCAAGGAAAAAATGTGTAGAGGTATGTTTAGTTAGCGTTAAAGTTTGGTTTAGAAGTAGATCTGCAGTTCAAAACAAGAAAGAAGTGTTTAGAGAGATGTTTAGTTACTCTTAGTCTAGTTTAGTTTAGAAATGGGTCCGTACTGCAAAGCAAAAGGAAATGTTTTGAGAAATCTTTAGCTGCCAATAAAGTTTATATTCCTTAAAAAGTTTGGTTACCGTCTATAGTTTGCTGTAAATGTATGGACTTCCACAGGATGACTATGGTTACATAAGTGAGTCACAAACAGCGCAGGAATAGGAGGATAAGAGGATCACACAAACACCTCCTCCTCATATCCTCCTTGTGATCCTCCTGTCGTCCGTTCCTGTGCTGTTTGTAACTCAGTTATGGTTACAGAGCACGGCTGTTAATCGTGCTTTATCGCAACTGGGCCCGGAGCAAATTAAGACGTTGGACTGCTTAAGCGACTGTATAACCTTCGGAAATTTCATCTCAACAGGCGTTATGGATAACTGTCAGTCGCATTTTTATTACGGATAATACGAAGAAGGCGCCTTAAGCCATTCTGGCCGCATCACAAAGCCGCCATGGAACGGGCAGCCTTACTTCTGTCTGTTAAGATAAAACTGTGGTCCTTCCAAGTTTCATTAAGCTAATTAGTTCAGAAGAATCGTAAATTAGAAAAGATCGATCGTGTTTCGATTGTTTCTTGAACTCGTTGTGGCTGCGCCCCGGTCAATACGCCCATAATTGTTGAATGTGGGCCAAGGTCAAATTGCAATTGAAAGGACGTTTATCATTCCCTTTGTAATAGCATTTTCGTCGGTACTTTAACAGCTTCGCTGTCCGCTCATGTTAACAGGGCTGAGTGTCCGCCATGTTTTTATTTTTTTAGATAAGATGTTTGCACTAGATTAATAAGAAAACTCCCAATAAGGTGTATTTGCCGCACAGCCTATTCTGCTGGCGGACCACGACACGAAAAAATACAGAAAAGTGAGCTTCGCTGTAAAAAAAGCTGGATTTACTGGCTCGCTACGATCGGGCGTTTTGCAGTTTCTTTTTTAATTGTCTGCAACGGCAGCCACTGTAATTCCGCCTGCGCGGCATTCACGTAGACGTCGGGCTGAGGACAAAGCGCGCGGCTGTTTCGTAACGAACAGGAACTTGTTTTGAATTGGTCGTAATCAACTTCCCCGTCAGTGCACAAAGGCACGTCGTCAGACAGGCAGAGCGTGCATCCAAGGCCATTCAGTGAGCGGGGTACTTCGTGAGAGGGGCGCTCTTTTGATTCGAGCCTTGGGGACGAAGTGCTATTCATGCACTGGACGGCGGTACGTCGGTGCCTCCTCGTTCGCGTTTCCAACCCGTTTCCGCCTTGTTTGACCTTCAGCACCCTCGTACACAGCCAGGGGGCTTCGCCGGACAACTGTCAGATTGGAGCGTCATCGACGATCTCCTGAATGGTGCCATTGTGTGCCTGCGCTAGTGCTGCGGCACGTCTACACTGTAAGAGGTCCCCATAGGTCGTCTTCACCACAGCGCTCCGGAATGACGGACTGAAGCGACCACAAGTGTGCAAATTCGGCGAGTGACGAAACCCAGCACATGATTTGACTAAGAAAAGTGCATGTGCGCAGGAACGACACGCAAGGCGTGAATGGGTTTTGCATTGCGCAATGTACATGCGCAGATGCCCGGCCACGTCATTTGCCGACTTTGCACACACACTCGGCCACTTCGATTGGTCATTCTGGAGCGCTGCAGTGAAAACGTCCTACGGTGCCTTCTTAAAGTGTACAGTGCTATGAAAACAGCGACCAGGAGCGCAATTCCAGTTTTTTCCTTTTCGTGTACGTTTCAAAGTGTGCATTTGGAGTGAGCCCTGATTGGCTGAAAGCAGATGGCTGGGTGTGACGCAACGCAAGGAAGGCGGGGCGTTGGTTTCTGAGCATATTATTGGTCAGAGGCCTCGCAAGTGCAAGTCCGTCGCGATTTAAATGGACGCTAAAGGAAAATTTCCGAAACGTACGCACTTAGAATTCCTCCCCTTGTCGTATTCGTCGGAGAAGAGAACAATGGCGTGACACTTTTTTACGAATACAAAGACAACTGAGGAATATTTCTCGCATCGAAAGTGGCGCGCAAGTTTCTGAATCACGTGTGTTAATATTATTAGTTCGCTATTGAATTCAAATGATATGAAACCTTCTGCTTGGAATGCCTTACGAAATTCATTTCTAGAATAATGCACTAAGCGAACGCTGATTGTCGCACGATTTTATTTTATTTCACCAGTGGAATGTTTCGGGAATTAGAACACGAGGATAATTTGTTAGTTCCAAATGATCGCCCCAGAACATTAGCGCGTGAATGTGAATTTCGCGACCTCCATGCATGAATGATCTGTAGGCGGATCACGCTGTTCACAGGTCGTTACTCATTTCTTGCGCCGTCACGCGGGAGTTCAGGGCTGCGTGAAATTACACCAGCTTCAGACAACACCGCATACTCGCGTGAACCATTTTACTGTCACGGGGTGGCCTCGAAGGGCGCCTGATGTTTCGGCTCCCAAGCTTCGAAAATAAACCGGGTTTAAACTAAGGCTTGGCGTATACCGAAGGTATACACAACGCATGTAAACACACCCGGGCCATCTTGGTTGACGGTAGAGTATACCTGACAATATTGAGCATGTTTCAAAACCTCGGACACTCGGGTGTTTTTCTTCCGCCTCCATCAAAAAAGTTTAGAGGTACTTAAGTATGCCTCCTCATCTGATGTCGGAATTCGCAAGCATCGTATTATCATTCAGTTTTGAAAGCATATGTTGAGGCGCTGCCAATGGTGATTGGGGAAACGGCCGTAAGCCTCTGATGGCTGCTGTCAGTGGTAATTGTCTTGAGTGGTAGGCTATACGTGAGAATTGTGGGTGGCTATGTTTACTTCGCAGTCGAAACTGCAAGTTGTCAACTGTCCGTGAGCACGGCAACTGTCATTGTCATTGGCCAATCCCTTTGAGTGGATGTTTCTTGGCATATATTCAACCTTAACGTCGGGTGACCGTGACGTTGATCCTAACGACGCGCCGAGCAAGGTCAAACCCACTGTGCGTCAAACCTCGGGTACCTCTTGGCAACGTTACAGCTCAAAACGTAACGTTGAGGCTTTAGTTGTTAAATCGGCCGTGAACTTGTGACGGCTGCTGCCATCGTCACTGACTAATACACCTGAGGGGTCGGTTCGTTGCTGGGCCGTCACAGCAAGTAGAAATTTTTATGAACGGTTTCTGGGCTACGTGCAGTCGGTGGAAATTTCGATGACAGGCTTTTACTACGATTTTTGGCTATGTGAACCAGGGGACACCGTTTTTTTTTTTTTTTTGCATAGTGAGTCAAGTATAACGCGGGAGTGATGCTCACGGATTTAGGCATTCGTGGAAAGCGGGTATTGAACTCGCATCCGCGTTCTCGTCTTGGTCCTGTTGAGTAGTAAAACAAACTACTGGTGGCCTTGAATTGCTTGGCGCTCATAAGAGCTCGACCAATTCCAATTCACTTCCCGCTTCGCACACGCCTCCGCTTCAGACGGCAATTATAAAAGACTTTGTAACAACAGCACTGCATATAAATCGCTCGTGTGACCGTGGCGCTTCCGCTTGCTTGGCAGACCTCTGCCCTATAAAGCCCCCTTCCCGTACTGCTCTCGTCCGCCGCCGAGCGGCCATGGATGTGATGGAACATTACTCGACTCCTGCCTTTCAGACGTCTTCTGAAGCTAATGCTACACCTCCTCCTCTGTGGCTCGGAAGGTTTTACGCGCTGAACACACGACGGGTGCACAGAGGGCAGGCCATCATTAAGATTCTGCGCCCGTGGCAGCTGTGACGTCGGCTTTCTTGGAACGTAGCTATATTAGCGTCACGCTAGTCTAGACGTACCGTTCGCCAGCGATAGTGCTTGGGGGTTTCTAAACTGGTTAAAGCTTTTAGAGGTGTTCGGAGAACGACCGAGTCCATGCGCACAAATAGAACTAATGGAGGGGTCGTTGGCTGTAGGCCAAGGCGCCTTTTTAAGGAATGGTGTTTCTGGGCTGGCTTAGACGAGGCGGACGTGTCTGTGTAAATGTTTATGGTGCGAGGTTCGCCGTCGAGCATGAGATTAAATATAAATCCAAATTGGTTGCACGTCGACGTTTTTGCTAGAATCGTTTTAGCAGCGTCACCATCACCTCTTGCCTATTTGAGAAAACGGTAATGACTCGATCCTCCATGCTGTTCTGAGACCTCCTGAACGCCGGTACTTCCACCGGTTTCACCTCATGGACTGAAGAGCGGGCACTCGGCTCAGTACCTTTCACGCGGCACGGCTCAGGCTACCTCGTACTATTGATTAAAACTAGTTTAATAACTTAGCTGCCACGCGCAAGAGCAGGCTGCAGTTATTTCCTGCGCTTAAGGCATTCGTTCTCTGAGGCGACACTCTGAGCTTTGTCCATTTTTACAGCGGAGTGCTTATAAGCTAACTCCCCGTATTTTTTTTTCTGTGTTTCTTTTTAGGGGCGAAGCATTAGGCCGAGGCGTCCCGGCGTTCGTGCTCACGGCACAGCACCGTGTAAATCGAAACATCTGTGAACAAAAGGTTCACAAAAGGTTAGAAGAAAAAAAAAGGTTCACAAAAGAGAGAGAGAAAAAGGAGAGGAGAGAGAGAGAGAGAGAGAGAGGAGAGAGAGAGAGAGAGAGAGAGAGAGAGAGAGCTCTGAGAGCCGTGCTGGCATGCGCGAGGAGCATTGGATTGGATTGGTTATTGGTTTTGGATTGGGCTGGGTTTAATTGAATTGTATTGGATTGGATTGAATTGGAAATTGTTTTAGCAGCAGTAAGCACTCTTACTGGTGATTTACGGTAAGAACGATCCCCAGTGCTTCGTCCACTCGTCATGATTCACTTCGTGGAGAGGTGTAATTTTGTGTGTGGTGTGTGTGTGTGTGTGTGTGGTGTGTGTGTGTGTGTGGTTGTGTGTGTGTGTGCTGCGTTGTGGTGGTGTGTGTGTGTGTGTGTGTGTGGTATGTGGTCGTGGTGTGTGTGTGCTGTCGTCTCGTCGTCCGTCCGTACGACTTCGGCATACCCCTCTACTTTGGCCGCCAGTTCGCCTTCGGCGCTTCATAATTAGGGAGCCATAATTTGATATAAGATGATGAATTTGCTACTAAAAAGTGTTTTCCCAGGAAAGCATTGGTGCTTAGAAGTGAAGCCGACTTTACGGTGATCGGCGTAAACTTGGCTTTTGTAAGTTGGCTTTCCCACATTGCGTGTTGCGCAGTGAAGCCTACTCTTAATCCCGCTGAACACTTCCCCGACGGCGCGACGGCGCGTTCTGAGCGGTCCCGAGTCTGTGGCCAACCAAAACCCACAAGTCATTCACATTTGTTATCTCTATGTCCGCATTCTGAGTGTTGTCCATTTTAAAGAGCCCACTTGTAACGAGCTCTGATTGGCGGAATGAAGGCAGACGACACGAAAGTGACGCGAAACGAACAAGGTGGCGCGTTAGTTTCCGCGCATGTCAGAGGCTTGGCTAACGGAACTTCGTCACGGTTTGAAACGCATACTGTGAGAATTCCTCCGCTTGCTTGCTACAAGCGTTTTTCGGTATCTGCCGGATCTTGTAGAACTTGGCAGGCGTGAGGATCTGACAAGTGAGGATCTCTCTTCTTACATTATCGTGCGCTTTGTATGCGGTTTGTCTTCTTTGTTAGTTTTTTGGAGGGAACGTTATCGATTGTGCGCACTTGAAGCGCGCATGTTAACTTCCGAATCAGCAGTTTATGTAATGATAACAGACGTAGCACAAGTGTGTGTGGAGCTGTGACTCTCAAGCAGGGTGGCTAGGGATGACAAAGAAATTATCAGCGATGTGCATTCGTATGCATATCTTGGGCGATTCACGGCCGAATCGATGCATTCCTGACACAAAAGCTGGGCAATCGCGGTTGTTGTACGCGCCGAAGCTACACTTGGGTTATGAGGCGCGGCGCTGTAGCGGGGGGCTCCGGATTATTTTCGACCACTTGAGGTCGTGTGACGTGCGCCCAAATGTTAACACACGTGCGTTTTCGTTTTTTACATCCATCAGTAAAACGGCTGCCGCGGCCGGGATTGAACCCGCGTCCTTGGGCTCGCTTGACACAAAAGTCTGTAGTCTTGATTCATGAATTTCATACCCCAGTGAAGCTTTATGAAACGAGCACTGCAGGGTAAAATTTGACTTGGTCACTGGTTGTTTTATTGCCAGACATTAAAGTCAAGAAAAAAAGGACAAATTAGACGGCATTGTACTTGGTGGGAACAGCTGTTTGATAGTATAAAAATTCACCGGTCAGAAGTAAGGTTGTTGGGAGCAGTCGTTTAATGCGAGCAGCTGTTTGATAGTATAAAAATTCACCGGTCAGAAGTAAGGTTGGTGGGAGCAGTCGTTTAGTGCGAGCAGCTGTATGATATAAAAATTCACCGGTCAGGTGTCAGGGCGGTATTGAACCACAGCCTGTCAAAGACTGCAGCTCGAGTCGAAATGACGATCGAGAAAGTCTCTTTGGAAACTGGCAGACGCTCTTTTGAGCTCTTCCACGTTGGAATCTTGGCGCCGAGGGCGCTTTGCGGCATTCTCTGACTCACAGTATATGCATCGTCGGTTCTCGCTCGTCTCTTACGTGCCGTCTCGCGGGTACGCTCGTCGGAAACCGTCGACGATTTTACTCGCCTCGCTTTTATTGGGCCCCGTTCGTATCGCATTTTTCTTCATGAGTAGGCTTCACTGTGCAGCTGCAATGAGGGAAAGCCAGCTTACAAAGACAAAGCTTACACTGATCGCCCTAATGTCGGCTTCACTTCTAAACAGGAATGCGTTGCTGGGGAAACATTTTTCCGGGGGCAATATGACCGCCTTAATCAAAATATGAAGGGCATAGGACCTAATCGGTTAAGACATGTCTTTGTAAGCTGACCAAGCTTCACTTCTAAACATGGATGCATTGCTAAGAAGCCAATTTTTCAGGGGCAGTACAATTTGTAAACCGTCTTGTATCGACTGCGACGGAACTGCTACATGTTCCAAATGTGATGGGCATGTGAATTTGGGTCACATGTTGTGTAATTGTGCTACGTAAGCCTTATCTGGAGCATAAGGTCAAGTGGGACAGTGCTCTCAGGAGCAACGAACTTAAAGATCAACTCTAAGCTGTCCAGAAGGCCCACTTATAGCGGCGGAGAGTCTCAGGCTCCCCGTCCCGACGTGAGAGATGCCCTCTACACCTTGACACCTGTCAGGTGCCCTTCAGGACCCTTTTTGGGAATAAAGTTTCACCACCACCACCATCGACATACGAATCCCCTACGACTTTATCGGTGTAAGCTTGGTCTTCGGAAGCTGGCTTTCAAACATTGTGCCTTTCCGCGCGGACACCACAAATTCCCGCATCCTATGTTTGCTGTAAAAAATTACACAGTAACTGTTAGGTTATCACCGCCTCAGGTCCTTACTGCACTATTCAACGTGTACCGTCACGACTTGTGAAAGCGGAGTGGCGAGCGTGAAAATAAACGATATTCGGTTTCTAAAGTATACCCGAACAATGGCAATATGCCTCCGATATTAATACACGCAGAATTAGTTGATGTTACGGTTGCCTAAAAATAGCCGTAACAGGCATTACTATTATAAAAATTGTGTTCGGTTGCTGAAAGATCGCACAGCTAGCTGCCTTGCTTGTGACGTCATGCTCCACACTAAAAGAAAAGAGGTAAGGGAATTAGGGAAACGCTCCCACCTCAGTCCTCAATCCTAAAATAGACAAAAAGGCAAAATAGACAAAAGGAAGTGGCTTGCGTTACCGAACGAAGTCCGGCAAAAAATAAAAAAAATCCAAATACTTTATGAATAAAACTGTGAATTCACTGGAGCCTAGAAACAGCATGGTTGCTACATCCGGTGTGAAGCAGTAAACGCGTTGTTTAAAAATGCACCGACGATTACTATACTCCGTAATGCGAAATTTGTGCGCAGCGAATCTTATCGTCACAGACGCATATCTGCTGCGTTTCAGAAAGTGATCGCGTGATCAGCGAACGCACGGCGGTGCGCGCTACTCTGCTGTTCTCGCAGAGCGTCGCCGCCGCCGGTTAGCATGTTGTTGCAAATCGTGTTTGAACCTCCCGCGCAAATGCAACCTGGTCTGGATTAGTGGCGAACGGAACAGCGTCTGGGAAAGTGGCAGGGCCTTGGCGGCAACGCATGAAACAAGAGTGAGGGGGGGGGGGGGGGGGGGGGCAGTGAGAGAGATGACGCCATAGCCGCGCGTGCCGCCCTCCTCCTTGCCCTTCGCCAGGTGCTCATCTCCGTTTTCTTTCTGCCGTCGCTGCTGCGTTGGCTCACTCGGTTACGCGGACATAGACAGACGCCGCCCCCGCGAAACATAGGTAATGGCTGCCAAAGGGCTGCGCCCTAAAAAATGTAACGTCGGCTCTAATTTCTTCGCCTTGTCGTTACTGAACTACAAGGGGTGGATTATATGCTATAAGCATCTTCATGCTAGACGCACGGGTCACCCAGACACTCCCTGACTTTCCCCATGGATTTCTAGCACGCTGCGATGTAGAAGACTTAATTGTTCCAGGCGAAACTGTGCCCTGCCCCCTCCCTGAGCAGGGCGTCATTGCGTGCAGGCGTGGGCCTGGCGGGCGTGGCGGCGTCCTTCTTCATGACCGCCCTGTACGCGGTGCTCTTCTCCTGGGCGCTCTTCTACTTCTTCAACTCCTTCCACGGAGTGCCGCGCTGGGCCAAGTGCGCCAACTCCTGGAACACGGGCCGCTGCTCCGAGGACCCCGTCACGCTGGTGAGGGGGCGGAATACCCTGGCCGAAAAGTAGTGGTTATGCCGAATTCATAGCGAAACTTTGTCGCAGTTAATCTTATAGTATTAGCACTCATAAACGTGAAAAAAAAAAAGAGCTTTCCTTTAACCAGAAAAGTTTCGTCAGTGGCGGGAACGAGTTTAAAAGTTAAAAGTTGGGAATGACAATGGTTGTGGTGACCCTTGTGGTGTCTTGAATGTTGGTGGTGGTGGTTGCAGTTTGCTGTGACAGTGTATTCGCACTGGCTGATGTATCGACTATAGAAAAGCCTCTGCAGGTGTATATGCAGCACCACATGCTAGCCGTAGTAACAATTGCGACTACCTAAGTTCAGTGCAGTGCAATGTCTGGTCCCATGAGGTCCAGACATTGCTTTTTTCCAAACCCCACAACACCGTTTCCGGGCAGTACGATCAGGCATCATCAGGATTTCCAAATCTTTCACAGTGCGCATTACACGCGCAATGTATACTTCTTTGGACGTGGGCTCGTCCCGCTTCTTTTACTACGCCTCCCCTTTGCAAACATTGCTAACGTTGCTCTCCGCAGCGTTGAGATAGGAGCCGTAAATGGCAGTATGGCTCGGTCCTTCACTCTTAAAAAAAAGGTCGGCGCACTTACTTAACAGAACACTAACCAGTTACTTAGTTGCCTTTACTAACTGGTCATGCATGACCTACGCTTAACAATGTGGATCTGCTGAGTGCACAGCGCGACATAGACACATTCATCACGCACGTATCACACATGGACAATCAACAACTGAATTGAGCAAGAAAACCAACGGGAAGCGCGAGGAGAGCGAGTATTACTTAGTTACCTTAGAAATACATCTGCACTTCTTGCTTTTATAGCTAGCAGCGGAATGTCTCCTGAGAGAGTCGGTGGGCTTGTCATAAAAATCAACTATTGTAGCGATAATTTTGGAATTATGCATTTTAATGTGAGCATATACAAGACAGCATGTAGATTTGCAAAAACTTTTTAATCGTGATTTGGTGTGGAAAAAGAGTGGAAAAAGAAGCAACAAATTCATAGAATTTGTTGCTTCAGTGAATGTTGATTATCAAACCAGCAGCAGTTACTAAGTGCACGGTCTAGACTAGTAACGGTTCCATACTTAGTGGTAGGACCTACCTACCGTTCTGGGGGTAGTAAACTCCGTAAGGAGTTAGTAAATACAGCCGTTACTACCGTTTTACGAGCTTTTTTGTTAAGAATGTTGGCGTCACCGGACCCTGGGCCTCGGGTTGTTCAGTACATGGAAAGATGTACAAAAAGACGACGACCATGGCCACGGGGTCCTCAAATTGAATCCGCATGATCGCTCTGCAGTAAAACTGTCACTGAAGCAAGCATCATGCGGTCAGAGTCTATAGAATTTAACTTTCACCAGACAAGTGCTCATTATCCATTTCCGCATCGATTTTCACACTGACCTTCGCGTCTATAGACCGCCTAGGCCTCGGCAGAGTGGGTGTCCGAATATAGTTACTGTACGGTTGTATAAGAGACAGCGTTGTGTAGTTTACGTGGTCACCAGGAGCCCGCGCAGACGGCGTAATAAACTCGGGCATACGGCATGCGATCGCAGGTGATGAGCCAGTACGGCGGCTTCCGGAACCCGGACGCTCCGCCGGGGCCCATCACGTTGGAGTTCCCGAACGTGACGCGGGCCGCGCTCAACCTGACGGCCGTGAACGCCACCACGCCGGGCTTCCGCATCCCCGACCTGGAGCTGGACATGACGCCCAGGCCGCGCATCTCCTCTGGCGAGGATGACAGCTCCTGGGTCTCCTACACACTCTCCAGGCACACCACAGCCCCGCAGGAGTTCTTCGAGTGCGTGTACATGTACCCCTCCTCCTGGTTTCCTGCTACAAGGGGAGCGCCATGTACGGACCGCTGTTTACTGCTCACTGCGGCTCGTGGAATATTGCGCCCAACAGGCGGAACTCAGAACAATCCATGTACTGGCCCAACGAAGCTTGGCCTAGTGATAAAATCTAACTTGCGTTCTGAAATATTTGAGCACAGATTTTGACTTAGTGGTTTATATTATAGTTCGTATCGATTCCTGCCCTGAAAAATTGGCCACGCATGCGTTTGCTTCTCCGCAAATGATGTCGTAAGACGATATCATTTTGGTAGTCTTTGGTAATCTGCCCCATGCCTTCTCCCTAATTCTTCCCCTCCTATCTCTCACTCTATTTTCCCCTGTGGTTCATTCCATCCTGGTCAACACCACCGACTCAATACTATTTCCCATCCTAATTTCCCTCGCCTCATTTTCGCCCCCTTTTCTCACTACCCCAATACCCGTCCTAATCCTGTTCTATTCTTCATCTCTCTCTTCAGCCCATCCCCTTTTCCCCAAATATCTATCACTCATGTTCCTATTCCACAATTTCCCCTTCCCCTCCGATCCGATATTTTCGCCACCTTCTGTCTCCATCATTTTTCTCCTCTTTCTTTATGCTTCGTGTTCCATTCCTGTTCCCCTCACCCTTTTATGTTCTAATTTCCCCTTTCCCCCTTTTGCCCTCCCCGCTTTCTATATCTAATTTCTCTCTTCTCCTTATTTGCCCTACTCCAATTCCATTCCCATTCTTTTTCGACTTCCTCCTGCACTACCCCTCTCCGTCATATTTCCCACTCGCCGATTACCTCTGATCTGCCTATATACCCCACCATTCCCTTTCCACTTCTCCCTTATATCTGCTTTACTTTTATACCTTTTTCTCATTCCTCTCTTCCCTCTCCCGCCTTATTCCACCCTTCCTCTTTGCAGTACACCTAACATTCCCTCCCATTCTTCTTCCGCAAATCTCACCACCATCACTAATTCATCACTTATTCTCCCCCACTCCCCTGCCTCTCATATGTTACCACTCCAGTTTAACTCCACTCCTTCCACTCCAATTTGCCGTTATTCCTTCCCTGCCCGGATCTCTCTCTGTCTTTTTTCCCATCCACCTCTTTCGCT
Organism: Haemaphysalis longicornis; assembly: GCA_013339765.2. NCBI lineage: Eukaryota > Metazoa > Arthropoda > Arachnida > Ixodida > Ixodidae > Haemaphysalis > Haemaphysalis longicornis. The sequence continues at coordinate 24,847,748 of CM023453.1, read as the reverse complement.
ACTTACTCTGGTCTCCTCCCCTACTTCTTCAGTCTCCCTCCCCCTTCTCCACTTCCCGTTTCTACTGCACTCCTCTTTTCCTCTTCTTATATCCCTCTAATCCCATCACTGTTTCTCCCTCCTCTTATACCACTCACCATCCCCTCCTCTTCCTCCACTTCACTGTTTCCCGAGTCCTCCCCTCCTTCTTCATACACCCCACTTTCCTCCCTCCCCTTCCCCCTCTACACTTCTCTTCCCACCACCAATTCCTCATCCTCCAATCCCCAGGGGTTCAGTCACCCACTAGGCCTATCAGTAACATTTCTGGCTGAACAGAGGGACAGAGAGACCAAAATTGTGATGTTTAGTGAGCCCAAATGAAAGACTAGTGTGGGTGCCCCTGTTTCTCTGCTGAGTGTCCCTCCCCCTGGTCGCGTCGCGTGCAGCCACAAGCTGCTCGAGATGAGCGGGGGCATCAACTCGCCGGGCGAGGTGCGCTGGGAGCTGCTGGCGTCGGTGGGCCTCTGCCTGTGCCTGATGTACGTGTCGCTGCGCAAGGACACCTTCTTCAGCGGCCGCATCAAGTACGTGCTCTCGCTGGCCCCCATGCTGGTCCTGTTCGCCTTCCTGCTGCGCGTGGTCACCCTCGAGGGCGCCGTCGAGGGCATCATGTACATGTTCGAGCCCAACATCAAGGCCATCAAGAACGCCCGGGTGAGCGCATTTCGCTGACAAACAGTGCATCATTTTCTGCACGATGGAATTCCCAGGGGGCCACAGTTATTGAGACTGCAGTGTCAGTAATGGGAATAAGCTACGCATGTGCAGTTCAGTAATGCGCCCTTGGATGCTGTGAAGTGGAACATAAAATGCACAGCTCATGTGTGTCTAACAGTATGGATGGCTGAGGGTGCTAAGTGGTGCATAGTGGTTTTACTCAAGAGAACAAGGGAATTAATTGAAATACAGTGGGCCATATTAGCTTGTGCATGCCTTGAAGGATGCAGAGCTCATCCCAAGCAACCACCGGACGTCCGCAGGCCGTCCACCGCACGTCTTTTCCGGCTTTAGCCCGTGTCAGGGCCGATGGACGTACCATGTACGTCCGTGAGACGACCGCATTTAACACTTCCGTACGTCCAGTCGGACGTCCGAAATGGGGTGTATTTTGGATTTTCAGTAAAAATTTCCAGAATCACACAAGGAGAAGCGCATGCTCGTACAATGAATAATACACCACACACCACTTAAGACCAACGCACTACCGGGCAGACAAGCATACAAAAACAAACTGCACTTGCTTCAGATATGTTTCGTTAATGGTTCTCAATTCTTATATATCTTTCCCCAAGGAGATCAGCGCTTGAGTCGGTGAGATGCTTCAAAAAAGTAAAAAAATTAGGCTTAATTTTAAAATATGCTAATGAAACTTGCAATATACAAGTCAGGGTGTTGATGTACAAAATCTTTTAAATTGAAAAGCAAAGTAGCTGTTTCGTTTTACCTTTTATATTCACTTTAGGCCATTAATTGATGCTTCGTAGTAACTTCGTACGTCCACTGGCGGACGTCATTCGGACTTGTACATCCGTTTCTGAACATGCGTTTCTGGATGTCCACTCTGCGTTAGATGTTCGGCTGTATTACGGACGTCCTGCGGACGTCCGTGGTTGCGTGGGATCAGCTCTTCCGCATTTATCGAAAAGCATGGTGTAACCGATGGATCATCAGGATCGATTGGACTTTAGAAATATAGGCACTAATCTCCTCGTCTCTTTTTAATATGTACTTTTCAGCTATGGATATTTGCCCTGGCGCAAACTATTCACTCATTGGGCCTAACCTTAGGCTCCAACTACGTTGTCAGCTCCCGGAACAAGCGCCAAATCAGCTTAATGCGGTAAGCTGGCGAACAAGCACATTGTTGGGGCGTTGCACAAATGAACTTAATTGCACACTCATAATACAACAGCCCTTGTATTCACAGGATTATTGCATGGATATATTGATTTAGTGTTGCAATGTGGAAATTTGTTGCAAGAATACTATGATACAATTTCTTAGTAATGTTTGCCTCAGAGTGAAACAAAAGGCAAATTCTATTTCTGTTGTAAATAAATGAGTGATTTTTTTTTCAATGGCATTGGTGTTCATCTTGAACGAAAAGGTAACTACCGAAAATTTGGCTGTGTATCTGTTCGCCTCGCCGCGAATGATGGCTAAAGATGTAACCCCCTCCTCGCTCCCCCTCCAACCCTTTTCACCTCCTTCCACTAATCCCCCGTGTTTATATCTGTCTTTGCGGGTGTTAAAGTTAATAGAATCTCGATGTTACGAATCTCGCGGGACCGCGAAAAATATTCGTATCGTCGAAATTCGTATGAACCAACACAGACCAAAAAATTTGGCACTAAAAAGTTTTCGTTTCTTTCTTTTCTTACTTTCGCGTGAAGAAATTCGTGATGTTTTTCTCCTTTTTGTTATACCCCATGACGGGAAGCAGACCTTTCTGGACTTTCGTCTCCTCACTCGCGGTGCCCAAGCTCACTGCACACCGCAACAGTCAAGGCGTGAACCGCATGGCGCGTTTTCGCACGCGATTCCTGCGCGTCGGTGTTGCGCGTGCGATTTTTTCACGTCCCGCGTCGACGATTCTGTGCCAGCGGCAACTTCTGCCTCGATCAGAAAATGGCACGCGACGCGCGCGGCAGTGGGAGGAGCCTGACGACTTGCGCCGATGGGGAGGCGCGCGCCTCATTGCGGCAGTTTCGAAGCGCTCGAGACAGCCGGCTGGTCCGCCGGAGATGTTTAGGCTTACCGCCCCGGCGATATTTCATGGGCGCTTTCACTAGCGGCGCGGATGATGTTTTATGGTACCGTTTTCGCCCACATTATCAGCTCCTTTTACCGCACAAGTAACTTCGTGTGTGCCTTGAGCGGCAATTTTCAAACAGCGGTTAGAAATGGTCGCTCGAGCACCCCGCACCACTTCGCGGCCGAAGCCGCCGCCGGCCGCGCCGCGCGCAGCGTGCGGGTGGTTGCGCGGCGCGTTTTCGCGAGCAGAAAACAGCCCGGCTGTACCTGGAGAGAGAGCGACAAAGAGGGGAGAGAGATCCCGTACGTCGCCGTCGCTTGCTCGCTCGGCAGTCGGGCGCCTCGCCGGCTGGTTCGTATCATCCGCCGGGCCGCGCAGGGCCGTTCGTAACAGTCGAAATTTTTGCCATTTTCGCCAGGACTTCTCAGAAATTCGTATCATCCCGAAATTTGTATCACCCAGAATCGTATCATCGAGATTCTACTGTAGTTTTATGGAAACGCAGCAGTGTTGGGCGGAGTTGTGGCATTAAAAGGGTCTGGTAAAAAGAAAACATGGGTTCATGTTGCGGGAGCTGATGCATGGCATCCTGAAGGTCTTGGCAACAGCGTGGAGAAAAGTACTTGATTCGAATGACAGACATACAGACCAAAATTCTCCTGTTCGGGTAGACCAAGACAGGCTGTAGTCTCGAAAATTAAATTCCTTGATGTTTATGCATTGAAGTTACACTTGCCATACAGAAGCTACACCTGCCACAATAATTTAGACCGCCTAGAGATCTTCAAGAATAATTTAGACCACCTAGGGACCTTTAAGGAAAAGGCAATTTCTGTGCTTAGAAGTTAAGGAAGAAAATAAAACAGAAATCACTCTTTCTTCTTTTCCTCACATTGTTTTATTGCAGATTTATACCTTCATTACATTTACGACTGAGATGTTATTAAGTGATCAAACTTTTAGTAGACGCACATCGCTGTCAATGGCTGAATAATTATTGAAACTGCTTGTGTGGCAGTAGCACAAAATATATCGCAAATCATCATTATAGCTGTCCATTTTAGCGGTAATCGTTGAACTTACAGAGTCTCCATAGGCATTCTCTACTTGTTTTCAAGTTCGCAAGAGTCAGGGCTTAATCACATGCATACTATGTTACCTTTATTTTGTAATCCTTGATTTTAGTAATGGCATTAGCATTTAGTTTTTGTGCCCTTTTTTTGGATTTTAACTGAACTTGCCACCATATTTTTGTGACTTCATGTCGTGAAATAGGTGTGTGAGCCTTCGTCTATTACAAAGCTTTGAAATGCTTTAAATTTAACAGAAAGCATGAGGCGCTATTCAACTCTGACTCCAATAGCCACAACAATCCTGCACAGATTGAGATGAGCATGGTGCTACTTACACTACCTGAATTTTAATGTAATTCATTATCAATTAGTGTTTTGAGGCACACTTATATGTGTTTTACTGCATGTAAAATGCTGGCTTGTGACTTGTGAGTGTGTCATTGCAGATGACTTCATAGAATTGTGTGCATTTTTTTTTTCTTCCACGAGCGTTGTGAATGAAGTCTAAACCTTCTTGGCATCCCAGCGTCAATTTTGTTGACACTGTGCCCTTTGTTTGAATTGAAAAATCGCTTTTAATTGCATTCAGCTTGTTTGCCAGTGGTATATTATATGACTGTTTTGTTTACAAAAACAACATTACCTGCCGAAGATTTTGTCTTAAAAAGTGTTAAGAAATTTGTTTTAAATTTGCAGTTCAAGTTCCACCTTGCCCCCTCTTCTTAAAGTGGGCTTTCCTTCAGTAGGCACGTGCATGCATTGAAGCATTCTTTGCAGGGAGTTTCTGACTGGACGGCGGGTGGTGGGAAACGATAAGTTGTAACACAAGCACTAAAATTTCGCTTCATTAAAGTCATTAGACTATTGCGACCCACTTCAGTGTGTTGTGCAGTGAGTGAGGATAGCATTCATTATTTACAATTCTTTGTAGTGGCAGTGAAGTACGGTGGCCCGTAAGGCTTGTGGGACAGGAGGAGCGTGACGTTGTCGTCGTCTGCTTGCGCACTCACACAGAGACACGGTGATTTCTGTGTTTGTGAACACGTTGACAGTCGTGGTGGTGGGATGCGTCGTGTTCGGCACCATTGGCCACATCTGCGCTCGCTGGCGCCAGAGGATCGACAGCCCCTTCCTGCACAAAGGTGACCACCACCTGCCCTCTCTCGGCACTCCTTGTGCACGCTCGCCTTCGTTGCGTAACCGCAACGAGTCTACCGTAAAGTTCCGAGAGAACGCCATCCCCTGAAACATCGCCCACCCCCCTTTAGGGGTGAAATGTTCAATTTACTAAAAGACCCCAAAGATGGCCCACCCCCTAAAACTGCTGGCTTTAGCGCAGTTGAGTGAACAAAATAAACACGAATCATCTATTTGATGCAGTCACTTATTTGTCCTTTCTGCACTTGACCCTGAAAGTTCGCCCGTATCGTATTTTTTCTTGACATCTCCGCAGTTTTTGCTGGCGGTGCGGTTACTTTTTTTTAGTTCTTCGTACGTGACCCAAAAGTTCGCCCATCCTGTATTTTTCACTTGATGGTCTCTATACTTTGGGTGGGCGTTCTTTCGGAACTTTAAGGTAGCTAACTTTTTTTCTCCGAAGTCACAATTTGAAAGATATGTTCGTGTCGCAAGCAGGGAGGAGGTAACATGAAACTGGCCATTCGCACTATTTACAGTAACGAGTTTGATCGCATGCAAGCGCTTTATGCACTTACTCGCCTTCCCTGTATAACGAGTGCCGTGTTCATAAGAGTGTAGTTAACTTTATTTACTCCAAATTTGTCATTTGAAAATGCGTATTTAACAACTGGGATAAATTGAAACTGGCCTTGAGTCGGGCCGTGAACTCATTCGCACTCTTTATACTAAGGAGTTCAACCAGATACAAAGCGCTTTTCTGCACTTTGAACACGTATGCGCACTCTTTTGGTGATGTCGAGTGAACAAATTGTGGGCGACCATAACATTAGCCAGTAGTTGTGTCCACAGCCAGCAGAAGCTGGAACGCTGTAAAGACATTCACTGCACAACTGTCTGAAGGTATTCTTGCATGAGGATTGTTGAATAGGCAGGCGCAGATGGGAGGTTGGTGCACCAGTTGTAAAGCTGCTACTACTCTGTCAAAATACGATGCTGTTGAATTGCAGGATGGGCATCATTATTCATCCTCAGTATCTGCTGAATTGCTCAGTTTTATTGTCATTGGTGTGACCTAGGCCCTAGCTTCTATTGAATGCGTGACTGAAAAATAGCAATTGTTTCAGTTGTTTAACTCCCTGCTTGTGTAGTGTGAATGAATGTGACTATTAACTGCTCAGTCGCTTGCTACAAATGTGTTTGTTCGCTGCGCAGACCCCGGCATTGTGTTCGTGGTGTACTCGGAGGTGATACGCAACATGCCGGTACCCACATTCTGGGCCGTGTCCTTCTTCTTCTTCTTCATATGCGTTGCAATGGACTCGCAGGTGAGCAAGGCTGCCCCGAGATCTCACCTTGGGCGCATTGACTCCGACATGCTATATACTGGCTCTAAAAACCTAACTTGTGCGACTGCATGCCTTAGTGCAGAAACTTTGTTTCAATTCATCACCAAAATAATTTATACAATTGACGCTGATGGTGACCCAAGCAGCACCGTATGTTTTAAAAAAGAGAAAGTGAGGCTTACTGGGCAGAACAATATAGCGGTATCCTTGCTTTGCCAAAAAATATTTTTAAAGCATCCTTACGAACCAAGATATCCAATGCCAGCACTGCTCCTTTCTTTATGTCAGGATACCTGCTGAACTGCGGTGCAAGAACTTGGTTTGTTTGAATAGTTTTCCTGGGCTGATTTCGTGAAGGTGAAGGCAGAACACAGAGCAGTTTTCTTGTTCTCCAGTTATATTTTATTCATCCTCATCTTTTTTTCTCCTCATATATCATGCTCCTTATTCTACTCGTTCATATTAGATAATCTCTTTCCTCTCCTTTTTCCTCTCTTGCATTCTTTTTTTCTTTTTCCTCAAAATAATGTACATTTTCACTTTGTTATTGATGATAAGTCAGAAATTCGACCCGCTCCATTCCCCATCTTTTTGTCCTTCAATTCTCTGTCCTCATTTTCATTCTATTTTTTTTTCTCTTTCACTTCCTTCACCTTCTTAACTTTTTCTTCATTCTTTCCTTTTCATCCTGTTTTTTTGCTTTTTTTTTCCTTTTCCTTGTGCTTTTTCATTTTTTTTTAAATTCCTTTGGTTTTAATCAAAAGGCCTTAATATCTGTATAATATTCCTGAGGCATCCGTGCCTATCTAGAAAAACTTGTGCCTCCTCAATCTCGTCTGGTTGCGCAACAACACCAGTGATCACCTTCCGCATACTACACGTGCAGGTGACCATCGCAAGCACAGTTGTGCAGGCTCTTGAAGAGTCGTACGGGCGTTTCATAAAGCAGAGGTTCCAAGGTCACGGACTCTTTCTCCTCTTCATTTGTGTCGCCTGCTTCATCACAAGCATTGTCTACATCACCCAGGTGAGTGATTACACAAAGCACCTCTTTCGATTCGATGCCATCAGTGGGTGAGATAAATCATTGCGGCAGCTGGCACTTCCCACAGAACACCTAAGCGCTTAATTATGTCCCAGTGCTGTAAAATTTTTTAAATCGCGAAATTGTGCGTCGAGCGCTCGCCCCTTCTCTAGTGTTTCTTTCTCAGAGCATTAATTAAAGCGAAAGCGTTACTACTGTCTCATCCCACGATTTTTTGTAGATGTGGGCAGCATGTCATCGTGGTTGGACATAATTAAGCGTTGCAAATAACACGTCCACAGCAATGCACGCTTTTATAAAATGCTTGCCGCAAGCAAGCTTTTGCAAATTTGGACCACCAAATTGGTTCATTTTGCCAGGATATGAGTGGGCTACGAGGCACACAGAAAGAATTCGTTCAAAAGTCCTAGCATCCTGCTTTATTTCCGTTAGAAACATGAAGAGGAAGAAAATGGAAGACAAATGTTGAAATGTTGTTGACAGGCATTGATGGGCAATTGCTCAAACACACCTGTGCATGAATGGCAATCATGGAGACAGCAGTGATTCCCAGCGGGAAATACTGTGTCTGCTTTAAGGATTCAGGCACAAAACGATTGCATCAGCACTGGTGGTCAAACCAGGGGATACTTGTCTCGTGCAGATGTTGTAGTAGTAATGTTTTTTTTCTGACAGCGTTCTCAGGTAATCATTTGCTTGACGCATTGCAGGGTGGCATCTACTACTTCCAAATGACCGACTACTACGTTGCAGTGCTCGCACTGATACTCATCACCTTCCTCGAGCTCTGTGCACTGGGATGGTTCTACGGTGAGCATTTCTTTACCACCACCCGGCTGTGCAAATTTGCACACATTGTACAAAAATCATGGTGCTGCTTCTATGATTAATGTATTAGCGTTACGTGAAAAAGAAACGTATCTTAAAATTTAATGCACTCATGTTTTCACCCTCATGGTTTGCCACCACACTGCAGACCTCCAGTTCCTTTACTTATTAATATATTTTATTTTCCCCTCTTGCACTGTGTCTTACGCCACAGCTGAAGCAGTACCAATCCAAAGAAATTCCTCATCATTCCTTTATCACGCGTAGTACACACACACGGAGTTTTATGAATTTCAGTGCTTACTGTAGGATTTGAATGCGAACAACTTCGACAGAACTCTGTCTGGTTGGGTTAAACTTGAGAAAGAAGCAAATACACCAACCAAGGATGCACTGGAGTACATAGCAGCCCTTTATTACTTGTTTTTTGCATTAATTTAACGCACAATGTGCCACCCAATAAATCAAGGGAAAAATGAACAAAAATAAATGAACTCAATATTTTCTGTCGTGGAAGGGTTTGTGATGTCGCTATGAGGTCAATCGATGGTTGTTGAGGACAGTTGCATAGGGCTGGAAGATCTGAAAAAAAGTCTGGGCTGATGGACAAATGGACAGAGTTTCATAAGTGGGCTAATTTCTGGAATTAAATTTGCAGGTTCAGTGAGTGCTTGCTATTAATATGCACTGTCATGCTAAAATTACTTAAATGGCCATGCAGACAAAATACCAGTTAGTTTTATTTGAAAGATTTCGTGTTTTATAGTGCCCCCAGCTCTTGCCTGGCAGCAAACGATGGTGTATTCACTGAGAAATTATTCAATTTAGGGTAAAATTTTGATTCCTCCGCCAAATCGTGTTTTTATGACGTCTGCCATGAAGTCACAGGAGTAGGTATTTAAACGAACTTCGGTGCGTCATTAGGCTCTGCAGCCTTGCTTAGCGTCAGTCCTCTCAGATGGCACTACCATACAGAACTTCAGACCATTGTCCGCCGTTGGTTTATTTTTGATCGTGCGTGCACCTGGCTTGTTTTTGTTACGGTAGAAAGTTACGGTAGAAGCACAATCGCTTCGTGAAACATGCGGTATGCTCGACAAACAGGGTCACGTCAGACAACGTCGCTTACGCCTGTCATGTAGACAACTCCAAAGCGGCGGACTGCTGTGCAGCTAAAACAAGCATAGTACGCCCAGTACCAACAGCAGTGTGCATCGGTATTTCTATGTTACGTGTATTTTCGTAATTTTCATTATTTACCCCACCATTCTTACTGCCTGTAAAATGAATATGCATTACATTTAAGCGCAAATAGCTCGATCGTTTGGGAAGCTTATGAGCCCTGCCTAATTTGTCGTTTGCTTTTGCCGGCCTCAGCCAATCGCGCAGCTGGGCTAATGACATCATAGGTTCTGTTGCGGGAAATGAGCTAGTGGGTCACATGGCCATTCCCTTTTTTCTTAATTATATAGTGCATTTGAGCAAAGTGTTGCGTTAAAAGTGGTGCCAGTATGATTCTGACAAGGCAATCTTTCGAATGAACAAAACTTGTGTTTTGTCTGCACGGCCCCTTTAATTAGGCGATGGCGAGTAGGCCACACTGTGATTGCAGTGCACAAGGCTGCATGCGAGAGTGTTGCTAAGAGCATGCGAGAGCCTGCTTTAGCTATGAGCTAGTAACCCGAGCACTATTGGGCACATCTAATGTGCAGTGTCTTGTTGCTATGCCCAGGGTGGCAAATAGGAAGTGTCGACTATCTGCATGAACATGACAACCCTCAGCTGGCCATCTGTTGTCTAAGGAGCATGCGTGGCCTCGCTAGTGACTTTGCGGAGTAGAGGGAATGGTGGAAGCACTGATAACAGATCTTTCCGTGACGAGCACAAAAAAACGTCTATCTTGTGAGCCACTCGACAAACATGTGTCAGTCCAGCTGGTTATCTAATAGCAAGTGTGACAAGTGTCCAGTACAGCCTGGCTGTGACTGACACCCCATGAACCAACCTACGTGCTCTCTTTCCTCTCCATGGCCCGCGTCTCCCCATTCCACACATTCCACCTCTATCCACATACCGTGTGCAAAGTGTCAAAGCAAAAAGTGAGTTATGTGACGAAATTATCGTGCACATCAACACTGAGGAGTGGAAAAATGAGCAAATAATTTTGTTACGTGGCATGCAGGGGTACACTTACAAAGTATGTTTGCAAGGCAAGAGCATTGCAAAGGCTTGACGGTGAATCGCAGCTGGCTTCCGGAATCGATTTGTCTTCATTCCCGTGCTTAACCTGCTGTGGGTCATCTCCAACCACCTTCGTTATCACCGTATAGCTAGAAATTCTACATCGCAGTACCTTGTGGCACATTGGATTAAGACGAAAGAGTGCATTTACCGTATTTTCGCGATTCTAAGCACCCCCCGATTCCAAACACCCTCCCTACTTTTGGGAAAAAAGTTTGAGAAAAAAGTTTGCACGTGAATCTGAAGCACCCCTTTTCTAAGCAACCATTGTAAGGTGGATTCCAGATGCGTGTAAGGGAGCTTGAGTTTACATTGTGGCCAAGTAATTTACGAAGTTTTCAATTAGAAACCACTTCAACAGAACAGAAGACGGCCTGCTGGGGGATGCTCAGAGTGGCGGCCCAAGTGGCACAACACACATGAATGGTAGGAGGGGGAAGGAGCATCTGACATAAACGGTGGGTTCACTACTTATTCTTCTTTTGGATGTTTGCCACATAAAGCATTATTCCTTTCACCCATCTCGTCACTGATACGGCCGCAAAAGAAGGGGGGGGGGGGGGGAAGTATTTAGGTTTTTCGAATCTAAGCACCCCCCTTGCTTCGGGCATCGATCGTGGAAAAAAGGCGGTGCTTAGAATCGAGTAAATACGGTAATTATTGGCTACGACTCCCACATACTGCTACTACGCATGCAGACATGCAAGGAAGGTAGTTGCTGTGATCATCTTCCTCTCTCTCCCTCTCTCCCTCCCAGGTGGTCACAACCTCCTCAGCGGTCAGACTGAGATCATGCACCACGTGCCGTACATCTACCTCCGCATCTGCTGGGGACTCATCACACCCCTGGTGTTCGTGGTGAGTGAATTCGTGCACACGTGTTGACTCATGCCCGCAGAGTGACATAGATCACTCCTTCTGTAACTTCTTGGTGGGAAGTGTGCAAACAGGCTGATGTGTAGCTTTCAGTATACAGTTTGAGGTGAGGTCTTTTATTTAATTTTGTCATTTGTACATCGCATGGCCAATGATAAAAGCTGCATAGAAGCAGCTTGACAAGCCCGTCAGCTCAATTCTAATGCCACGCAGCAGACGGCAATATGCATGCTGTAAAGCTTCTACAGCAATCAACACAAAACAGACCAAAGTATCGGAATTATATTGCGGTAACAAAAATATGCAAAGGAAAAAAATATATGCACGCTAACAACTAAATAAAGAAACGATATTGCATTCTAAAAATGCGAGAACGCTATATGAAAAACATGTTCGTGTTGGAAAGAAAAAAAAAACGACGAGGCACGCACTGAAACCAACTTCTGTATATACAAAATACAAAACTGTCAGTCTACAAAGATGCACTGGTAAACAAAAAGTGATAATAAAAGAGTATACATATGAAATACTGCATACCACAGAAACAAGCCCTTCAAGAAAAACGGTTACACCAATCTCACCCGCAGTGAAATACATAATGCATTAAAACGTTACACATAGGAAAAACAGGTAATGTTAGTTATTTAAGTTCAGTTGCATTGCTTTGCAAACAAAAGAACTTCTTTAGCAGCACCTACTCTTGTCGCATGAAAAAAAAGGAGGCACTTCATCTGCGCTGGAACCGTCTGTGAAAAGTTTTTATAAGTGGAAGCTATCGTTTCTCTACCATTCTGTCCAGGCCTTGATTCAGTACTTTTGGATTCTCTGTAACTTAAACTACCCGTGATGCCATACCCTCTGAGTTAACCTGCGACTGAACGGGCTTTGCGTTATTCACCCATAGCCTAGTTTACCGCCCAGCTTTTCATATTTCAAACGCTTTCTTGTTCCACTTGAATTGTAAAAAGCTGCGTGCTGCTCGCAGTACAAGGGGCAGGACAATTAACAAACTAACATCACAGTTTCCAAAACTGGCATCAATGCTTCTAGGACATTGCCTACTGAAGTGCAGGCTCTGAGCTGTGGTCAAGCGTGAGGAGGACTGTATGAAGCAAATGAAAAATTAATCTTCTCTTCTTGGATGTTGAATCCACCTATCATGTTGCATGTAGCACAATTTAAAAATTGTCTGATGACTGCATGAAAGAAATTTGCTTATTCATCTTTGGCTTGCCTAGCAGCATGACATAAATTACCGTAAATTATCATTACAATTATCAGCCAAAGCAGTGATAATCACCATCGCCGGTACCCCTGCTTTGTTGAATATTCGCCGCAGTGCAAAGTGTGCCTGCTGTGAAGCACTCTTTAAAGGGCCCACGATGCAGACAAAATACGTTTCTTTTATTCGAACGGTCTCATGTTTTATGGTGCCCCCAGCACTTGTCCAGCAGCAAACGATACCCTATTCACTGAGAAATTATTCAATTTAGGTTAAAATTTTGATTCTACCACCAAATAGCGTGTTTTCATGACGTCTACCATGAAGTCACAAGGGTGGGTATTCGAACGAACTTCAGTGCGTCATTAGGCTCTGCAGCCTTGCTTACCATCAGTCCACACAGATGGCACTACCATACCGGGCCTTGCAGCCGCAGACCGTTGTCCGCCCTTCCTTTGTTTGTGACCTTATTTGCACCTGGCATGATTTTGTTACGGTAGAAAGCAATCGTTTTGTGAAACATGGGGTATGCTAAAAAAAACAGGGCCGCATAAGACAACGTCAATTACGCCAGTCGGCCAGTGCAAGACAACTCCAAAGCGGCGGACAGCTGTGCAGCTAAAACAAGCATAGTGCGCCCAGTACCAACAGCAGTGCGCATCGGTACTTATATGTGCACGCGTATTTTCGTAGCTTTTATTGTTTACCCCCACCCTTCTTACTGCTGTAAAATGAATATGCATTACATTTAAATGCAAATACCTCATTCGGCAAGCTTATAAGCACTGCGTAATTTGCGTTTGCTTTTGCCGGCCTCCGCCAATTGCAGAGCTGGGCATATGGTATCATAGGTTCTGTTGCGGGAAATGAGCTAGTGGGTGGCATGGCCATTCCCTTCTTTTAAAATTATATAGCTTATTTGAGCGAAGTGTGCATTAATGCCAGTATGATTCCAATGCGGCAGTCTTTCGAATTAACCAAACTTGTGTTTTGTCTGCATGGCCACCTTAAAGGCGAGCCTCAGTAATGATGATATTCGTGCAGCCATGACAAAACAGCCACCGCTGTAAAAGAGGCTGTGCGGAGGGCATGAAGTGCTTGCCTTATGTATGGTGTATGGTACATGCATGCCCTTGCGTGATCCCGGCACCTGTGCGTCGGTGTGCAGGCGGTGATCGTGTGTGGGGGAATGTCCCTGACCCGGCTCCGCTACCGCAACAAGCAGCACTTCCCCATGTGGGTGGACGTCGTCGGCTGGGTGCTCTTCGGGCTCATCGTCAGCGTGGTGCCCGTGTTTGCCGTCAGGGCCCTGCACAAGGTCCAAGCCTCGGGCATCATCGATGTGAGTGTACATGAACGTGCCTGTTCCGTTTGGCATGGCTGCTGGTTTATGCCCTGCGTTCTTAACAAGACAGCACCATGGCTTCCATTATCAGTGAGGATAGGCAGATGTTGTAGCCTGGAGTCATGGGGTTCCATCAGTGCAACTTGCAGGCTGTATTGTGTGTTAGGAGAGCCTGATCATAGCTTGTGCATTAGTTGCGCAAAAGGCAACACAGGTGCACATGCCCAGAACGCTGTTTAGCATTGCATGTGCACAATTCCCTGCTCTGGTAAACTTGCACGCGAGACACAAAGCACCTTCAGTTAAAGTACTTGGTAGCTTGATGAATGGGGTGAGCTGGGCTGGTTGATCTATGTTTAATGGCGTAGAGCAGCACAAGGACTATACGTGATGAGGCTAGACTAAGTACTCCACCCAGCCTCACTTTCACTTATTGTTTTTGCACTGTTTGTTCCACCATAATCTATACTTATAGGTTAGCATCCCTATATTAGCATGTGTGTGTGTGTGTGTGTGTGTGTGTGTGTGTGTGTGTAGTATACATACGTCACACACACACACATGCAGAAGTGGAGTGTTTGAGCACTGCTCTTCACCACTGAAGATTTACCGAACGCAATGCAAGAGCAAAGACTCATAGAAATTGCAAGTATGTAACAGAAAAGTTGGAACAGTGGGTTCTCCATGACCCATATGTGAGTGCACGTGGATGGCAAAACAGTGCAAGATAAAAATTAAAAAAAAAATAGTTACATCCGGTTGAGAATTTTTAACTGCTGGTTTGAGGCTGCAAATTTTCAATCTCGAAATGAAATCTGCCATCGTTTAAAGGGGCTGTGCAGACAAAATACAAGTTTCTTTTATTTGAAAGATTTCATGCTTTGTAGTGCCCCCAGCGCTTGTCTGGCAGCAAGCGATGCCGTATTCACTGACAAATTAATCAGTTCGGTTAAGATTTGGTTCTCCCGCCAAATCGTGTTTTCGCGATGTCTGCCATGAAGTCATCAGGGCGGGTAATCAAACTAACTTCCCGTGCGTCATTAGGCTCTGCAGCCTTGCTTACTGTCAGTCCTCCTAGATGGCTCTACTATAGTCAGCCACGGACCGTTGTCCGCCGTTGCTTTGTTTTTGACCGTATTTGCTCCTGGCTGTGTTTTCGTTACGGTAGAAGTGATCGTTTTGTGAAACACGGGCTATGCTCGACAGACAGGGTCATGTAAGATGTTGGTTACGCCAATCGGCCAGTGTCGTGTAAGACAACTCCAAAGTGGTAAGCTGCTCTGCAGCTAAAACAAGCATAGTGCGCCCAGTACCAACAGCAGTGCGCATCAGTACTTCTATGTTTGCGTGTATTTTCGTAATTTTCATTGTTTACCCCACAATTCTTGCTGCTTGAAAATGAATATGCATTACATTTAAGCGCAAACAGCTCGTTCGGCAAGCTTATAAGCCCTGCCTAACTTGCGCTCGCTTTTGCCGGCCTCAGCCAATCGCACAGCTGGGCATATGACATCATAGGTTCTGTTGCGGGAAAGGAGCTAGTGGGTCACATGGCCATTCCCTTTTTTCCTAATTATATAGCGCATTTGAGCGAAGTGTTGCGTTAAAAGTGGTGCCAGTATGATTCTAACAATGCAATCTTTCGAATGAACCAAACTTGTGTTTTGTCTACATGGCCCCTTTAAGGCCTCTGAGTGTGCGCATATAGACGCATTGCAGTTTTGAACCGCCCATCTATTTCTCCCTCTCCCTCACCTCAATGCGTGGGTGTCTGGCGCGATGCCTTCCTGTGCAGAGGGTGCGGGAGGCCCTCGAGCCGCAGATGGACACGCAGACCGACTGCTACTGGGAGCCCAAGCCCCTGGTGGTCATCAACAACCCCAACAAGGACACCAGCAACGGCGAGCCGGGGGTCACCAAGCCGGCCAAGCCTCGCAAGCCCAAGAACCTCGACGAGACCATCATGTGACGTGCGCTGACAAACTCAGTGTACAAGGACAGTGCCACGAGAGACCTCCTTGAGGAAACGCTGTGTATGAAGCTAGTGCCGTGCAACTTTTGAACACCCATCGAGTTCAAGCTGCGGTTGTGTTAAGCTCAAATGAGGACCAACCTTGTGCTAGACAGACCTGCTGGCATCACTCGTTCTGCCTGGGAAACGTGCGCTCTGTATGCCTCTGCCAGTGGCCTCACTTGTTTCTTGTTGAAGTGCCTTTTCGTCAACTATTTTTTTATCTTGACGTAAAATGTCTTATACGCTGAGGCCAAGTGGCGGTACAACAGGAAAAGCATAAAAAAACATTCAGATATGAGAAAAGGTATTAAAGAAAACGTAGATGTGTGGAGTAGCCTGCTTCAAACCTGCCATTGTTTAATTAATGGAGCAGAGTAGTCAAGGCAATAGCTACACTTCAGTTGTGCAGTGTTTTTTAGTTTTTTTTACATATTTAATGCGTGGAAGGCCACAATAAAAAAAAAAAAAGGAGACATTAAAATGCTTGTTGAACCAAAATGCACACATCACCCACATTACTAGTAGGTAGCACGGACTGCTGTTTATTGAGGAAATCAACCAGAGCATTGTTTTTATGCATATGAAAGTTCTGGTTCATGAAGGCCACTTTTATTAAAAAAAAAAGGAACTAAGGTTGAATGTCACGAAATAGTAGCAGCTGCAGAGGTGATGAACCCAGAGGGTTTCAAGTTGTATCACCCTCTCATATTCGTCCTCCGTCAGGCTCTAAAAGTTGCCTACTCTACATTGACAACAAAAACAATCTCACGAAACTGAACGATTTTTTTTTTTAACTGAATGCAGCTAGAGAAGTGGCATCTCACACAATAGCTAGAGGCCAATGCATTGAGCGACTCTGACGTAACCAGTACAACTCGTTAGAATAGAATGTACAGTAGTGTATAATTACAAGAGGTGACCCTCAAGTGTTCTGTGCAGCGACGATATTGGCTTCACTGAACTTCCGTGCAGTTCTTAGCCCTATATTTCGAGAGTTGTCTTGCCACCTGCTTTCTCTACGCCATTTTTCCCGTGATTATGTCTGAACTTGACGAAGAAACACTTGTGCCTGCTACTGAAAGCAATGTGAGGTCCCATTACAGCCAACCTAAAGTGAAAACAAAAAATGATGACCAAGGATGGCCACAAACCATAGCGATTTGCCTACTCAAGTATATGTCTCATGTATATGTCTTCATATCAAGTCAAGTATATCTCTTCATATCATGAAGCCCACCGCCACATAGTGGAAAGTTCACACAGTATTAATTTAGCCATGCAATGTTGCTGCCTCTAAAAACTACTGTTGCGCACAAATTATGAGCGAGGCTGTCACACAGTCACTACCATGGCAGAAGTTTTGTTTATAGTTCGTGGATGCTATGTTGAATGGCCGAGGAAGTGCAGCCTTTGAAAATTTAAATGCCACACGTGCCTTTGGCTTGCAGTAAGCAAACACTGATTTCCTACAGAATATTGATGATTGATGTCACCAGCACTGTTATCTGGTCGCACACACAGAAAGCACGCACTGCGCGAGCATAGTCTGCTCTTCTCACATGCAATACTTGCGGCGCATGGGTGGAGGCGCTTGATCGGTAATTTACAGTAGACTGCTCAAGAACGTGCGGTGAAAACTCCACACATGGGCATTTTCATTTTTTGTCTCCATCAGAAAAACAGCCGCAGTGGCTGGGATGAAACCCCCGTCCTTGGGCACAGCAGCACCACGCCTTGACCATTCCCCTCGTCTGCAAGCTGCGTTATTGCCCTGAAGGACACATGATGAGACAAGGTGGTAAAATGTGCGACAATTTTATTTTCGCAGCTGTTTCGGGTCGCTTGAAGCAATAAATATGTACAGGACGGTCCCGGAGTCAATTTACTTTCGATTCTTTCTGCTGCCTCAGCGATTGGCCCTGGCCAGAAAAGGCCTCAAAGGGGTCTTCTTTCTTTCCCTGGACAAGTGCATGGAAAAAAAAAGGTTTAAAAACAGGGTGAGGCATCATCGGCACTCCGAAGAAGAAGCATCAGCTGTCCCCACTACAAACAACCATCAGGTGGCCAAGAAAATTCCAGGCTTTTGTGATAAACCTACTATACGACAATAACATGTATACAGAAAGGGCAGAAAATTTAATGTTTTTAAACTCTAAATCAGGACAATGGTAAAGCTATTGGAGATAACCAAAGCCAAAGGACCTTTCCGGGGCAGGTCTGTCATTTGACACCAGGTCTGTTATTTGACACATGGCAAACTAAATGAAGGATACTGTGAAAAAACTCCAGTGGCTCATCGCACCACATAAAGAATGTGGGGTTAGGTTTGGAAAACCTAGACCTAATGACGGCAGAAAGGAGCAATGATAAAAACAACAAAAAAATACACTGCTCTTTTTCTGGGCCCGTTCCAAGTACCAAGTGCACTAGGAACTTATGCACTGAAGATGGGCGCCTTTTGGCACTTCAGATGTCATAACCTGGAAGTATTCCAATATACGTTCGGCACTTCAGCGGCCGTGCCACCAACGTGCCTGCTAATGCTAAAGCCCTGAAGGGTGACCAAGTGCAGTCGTGTGAGCCCATCTTATGCGAAGCAGCGCCCCTACCCACCTCTGGCTCCTCTGCCGCTGGCCGGGCTGTCCTGATGAAGCGCAGGGTGCCGATCGCATAGTCGTAGTCCGGAATGCCTCTGGGGGAGGGGATAGAGCCCACGGGGAGGGCACAGTGAAACACAGTTCCGATCATTTCAGCAACTGTTGATCAAAACTGCCCCCGGCAGAAAAGCTTCCCGCCTCACTGCTGCCAGTCATGGGCACATTACCAGTAAAAAGTAACAATGTTACAGTTACAATTACCTAAACCAAAAAAGCAACTCTGTTACAGTTACAGTTACTGCAGAAAAGCAATGTCGTTACTTTTACGTTACTGTTTAAAACCAAGTAATAGATTACAAACCAAATGATAGTGTTTATTAAAGTGAAGCTTTTTAGTGTCCTCGCTGATGCCGTTGTACGCCAATACGCCGTGCAGGAAAGCCAACTTTCTCTGACGATTATGGTGAATGATTGTGGGTGAAGTGGAAGAAAAAAAAAAAACGCTTCCCGTGGCCCGAATCGAACCTGGGTCCCTGGCGTTATGAAGCCGACGTCTATTTGATTGCTCCATTTCGACACGGTCGAAGTGAACGCCAAGCATCAGGTTCGCGCTGTACGCCCCAAACCCAAACGTTTGGCCTACGGAGTGCACACCCGAAAGTTGCTGTGGGTATCCTAGAAAAGTGGTGCGCACCTTAAGAGTAGCACATACTCACAGCGTTGGATAGGCCCACCAAAGAATCCACCACGAGAAAGCTTTGCGTTCAGCCATCGTCGTCATTAGACAGAGGGGTGCATGATTTATAGTTGAAACGTGTGAAGGCATGAATGTAATCAAAATTGCACGTGGTAAAACCCCAAACGAAGGGAAACTAAAAGGGGCACATCCAAGCCCAACATTAACAATTGCTGTGTACGCCTTATTTTGTCGAATCAAGCTTTTTGTTGACGCACCCTTGGTGTCCTTGTCGGTGCGCCGTTATCGGTGCGCCCCTCTGAGGTGGACTTTCTCTACAAGGGCAGGCCAGATTAGTCCTCAATAGAACCCTAACTGCCAGTTTCTTTTTTGTTTGTTTCTGCTCGACTCAAGACGAAGAAAAGGACCGACCTCTGACTTCGGTCTTCTGCAGGGAAGATAGTCCTCCTAGCGACCCCCTCTCCTAAAATGCGAGCGGAGCCGTGTTGTGGAAAGATGGAGAGTACTATATGGCAAAGAAGAACATCCGAAAAAGTGGAAATCGCGATGTTTACTTTAGCCTTTAACATGTGTTGTGGTTTGATAATTTTTTGTAACAAAGGAAGCAACTGTAACGGCATTTTCTGTTACAGTTAATGTGTAAAAAAGTAAATTTTACAGTTACAAGCTCCTCTAACTTAAAAGTAACTAGTTACAGTTACAAGTTACTGAAAAAAGTAACTAGCTACCGATAACGCATTACTAGTAACTAGTTACTGGACAAGACTGACTGCTGCTGTACTTCCGACACCACTTGTCGGCACCCCCGTTTTCCTGAGTGATTACTCAAAGAGCACTGCGACATTTCGCAGTACCCAAGAACCAGAGGCAGCGTTCCCAAGATTTATTTGCTGCATGCACCACCTTACTGCAGTGTTTACTCGATAATCCCCAGAAGTGAAAACAAGAGAGGGCACGTCATTGTATCTCAAAATAAATTGTTAGAGGCCCGTATCCACCCCTGTAATATTTAACAATTTTGAGACGCTGGCGAGATGCACCCCGTGATCGAAGCCTGATAAAGCACAGAAGTAATTTTCTACAAATACAGGCAGACAATGGCTTGTAGTTAGAGATTCAGAACTGTGCGGTCACGCTAAGAGCTGTTGCTAACAGGTCTGTAACAAAAGATCCGTCGCAAGTTTTTTTCTAAGTGAAGTTGTCATGAGTGAAGTAAACAGCAGTGTGTGTGCTCAAAACCGGAAAAAAGAAAAATGGAGGTGGGGGGGAGTGAGATTTCTGCAGCAGAAGTAGTAATTGAAAGAAAACTTACGATATCTTCAAACAAAGCACACTGAAGTGCCCTGGCATAACTTTAAAAATGACCTAAGCATGGCCGGAGTGAACAGTACAAAAAACCATGCGCTTTGACAAGTGTGCCAACCAAAAGCTTGAAGCATCATGTTGCTTCACAAGGTGGCCCCGCACTTGTTGAAAGCAAGATGACAGTGTCTCATATAACACTCTGCTGAGGCAACAGAGAAAATATGTCTTGTTCTCAAAACCCGTTGCTACTTTAAATGCACAGTTTTGAGTGGCAGAAGTATATAACCTGACTTGGGAAAAGGAATTTGTCCCTTTTGGCAGATACAAGAGCACTGAGCGAAAGGATGACCAACACAGGCGAAGGTGGACAGAGACCAGCGATCGCACCTTTTAGGGATTGCCTTGACAATGCCATTTCCGGCAGCTTCTTGGGAACGCACTTTGCCATCCAACCTGTTACCCGCACCACTGAATGCCTGCAACAGGAACGCAAAACGGACTCAGTTAGGTATGCAAACAAATACGTGTGTGACATTCACTGCTACTGTAGCACATCCTACCTGTGGACAACTACAAGGACATGCAACAAGTTGCGGTTCCTTGCCTACTAATTAAAGTAGGCAAGAAGACCTGACACATTATTTTTGAAGGGCTCACAAGGTGTGCTCGAAAGAATCACTTGTTTACATTCAGATCTACTGAGCAGTAGGGCTGGTCAACAGGGCAAAGCAAAAAAACAAGAGTGTGGAAACTCGCAATCGTCGGCTAAAAATTCTTGAGCCAGAGAGCCAGATTTTGGTTAAAAATCGGCTAAGCAACTTGCATGCCAAATGGCTTCCAAAACTAAACTCCAGCGCAGCTTGCCATACTATGAAATCTGGCTCAATAGCTGTGGGCTGTGTAAATAATGCAAACCTACTGTAAGCAACTTTTTTGAAATTTACATGCCTTGTTCGCCTTACAATCAAATTAACTCCCCCGAATGCACTAATACTTTATGTTTCCTGTAAGATGCATTACTGAAATTATCAGCTTGGAGTCAGAATTTTTAGTATCTTGGGTCCTTTAGGGAATAAACGTGGATGGTGACAACCCTTTGGTACTTCAGTTTAACATCTTTTAAACATTTATTGCTCTTGAACTATTTCATTAAAGAGCAAAAAGATTAACAATAAGAATACAATAAGATTAACAACAAAAACGAGAAGTACACAACTAAAGTGACTATAGCGGTTCTCAGCATGTATTCTGCTGCAGGGTAAAAGTGAAAGTGCACCAATAACGAACTGAAAATTATTTAGACCACAAATACAAAGCTCGGGATGCTTCTCTTACACTCACTGCAAATAAAAGGTACTAATTAATGTTTCAGAACAGAACCAATGCAGGACTCACCACAAAGCCAGAAGGCACGGCCTCATAAGCAGTGTAGTCCATCTAAAAAGTGGCAACCATAGAAACTGGTCACGACTCAAGAAGGGAAATCTCCGAGAATGGCGAAGAAAAAATAAAAAGCAGATTTCACTGCATTTTTTTGAAGCCTACGAGACGCATTGCCACTATTTCTTTTCTCGTGAGTGATTACCTAACGTACAGCAGACATGAAAACCCAGTATATTTCTGACAGACATGTTGCCGCGTGAAAATGTGAAACAATTGTTTGCGGCTGCAAACAACTGTTTGCAGCTGCAAACAAAATTGAAAACAAACTAAACTAAACCGCAGCTGCAAACTAAATTGAAAACAACATGTTTTCAATTTAGTTCGATCTTATTTGTCTTCAAAATTTAGATGCTTGTTTACTCTATGGTTAGCACAATAGACCGTCATTAGTTATATTTTTGCAATTTTTAGTGATGGTGTAAACCTACTACTACATGCGGTTAGACTACAGTCAGTCGGATTTTCTACTTCGACAAAACTTCCGCATATCCATCAGCGTCACATGAACAAGAGTCAGCTGAAGCAACTTTCTGTTTGCTTGGGACCAATTTACACAGGCATAAACAGCCTGCATAATCTCATAAATATCACTTTGTAATCACAGCTGACACGTAACTTAGTTGACAAGGAGCATGGTAAACCTTAAGCAAAAACGCATGCAAATTAACTGAAAAGAACTTGGAACCAACTTCAGCCTGACAAAGCTATTGAACAATGTTTACGAACTCATTCAGCATACCTTTACAATAATGTGCAAGCGAAGGAAATACTCAAAGCACCTAGTATGTTTGCAACACAGAACTACCACACTGCAGCAGCCTCAAGGTACCTTTTGTTGCTGCAGCTGCTTCCCAATCAAAAGTTAGTCCCCGGAAGTCTCTCTACCACAATTCCACCCTGTTTAGTATATTCTGTGGCTACTGCAGGCCAGCTAAAGTCAGACAACATTGAATACTGTTGAGAAGTTTGCTGCTGCCGAATGTTTTCCTTATGAATCTTGGTTATGCTGCTGGTACTAGATATCAAGCTGAGAAGGATGGTGTTTAGCTTGCAATTAACCACAAAAACCGCACCCCAACATGTGCTCCGTGAGACCTTTTAACCTCTTCTATCCTGAATTTAGTGTAAGGCACGAAAACAATTTTTTTGCTACCGCTTGTTCTAGTCGGCTTATTTTAAGAGCAAGCCAGAGGAGAACTTTGACACATGCCAGGGTTTTAGGAACAAAGCTACAACTACGGCCTGAAAACATAACAAGTGGTCATAATAAACCAGCACATGGTTATTTTCTTCAGGAACAAATTATTTACACCAACTCCGTGTTATTCAACAAAGTACCCATTGTGCGACATTTTTTTTTTGCAACCAAAATACTTGCATTCATTTAGTAAATACGAAGTTTCAATGGATAACTACGGATGAACGGTGATAAATAGCATAAACCAGAGAAATGACAGCAATCAGCACTTTACTGAATGGGAGGTATACAATGCTACTTCTTGGATAGATTCCGTCTGAGCGCGGGCGTGACAGTAACCAATTCTGTTTTGGTTGTGCGGCTTACAAATGGTGTGATGCAAATTCACGACAACCGTTCATAAGAGATTAAATGATTCGCACAGCACAACTGGGCAAGCGTTGTTCTGTTGTGCACACTCCTCTGACAAGCTTCACTGCTCAGGGAACACGAAACAAACCTCGGCTTCCTTCTCTTGTTTCTTGGGGGTAGCCATGGGTTCAGGCTCCTTGTATCCAACGGGGGGCGCAAAGTCCACCTGCAAGGGGAGCACACCCACAGGGTCAGGCGTAAGAGCGGCAAGGAAATGTCGGGTAGGCGAGTGGCCATCCCAAATGCAGTTGCAAGGCTGAATAACTGCACTCCCATGGCACAAGGTGAAAGTTGCAGCGGCTAGGTCTCACTCTATTTTCGGAGACTCTTCTACCAACAGCATACTATATACTGTGAGGACACATGCCACAAAGAATATGGGCACAACCATGGAGCTAATGCAGAATAACAGACCAGACAGACTACAGTGTCAAACAAATTGTTAAAATGTTGTTGGCAGCCAACTTAAATACTTGCTATTATCACATGCGTGCTTGTTTCAGGCTAAGTGAGCAAAAAAAAATGCTTCACATAACTGGCACACTTTTGCCTTTTATTCAGAAAACTCAAATCCACACTTATTTTTCTTTACAGCTCTAAAGAAATGCGAAAGTCTTATAAAATCTGTGAAAAAGGGCTTGTTCCCCTAGCCAAATAGTTCTCGACCATGTTGGCCCCAAAGTGCCCTCAAGGAGCCGCCAATAAGCTGCCAACCTCCATACGCAGAGCAGGGTCTTACAGATGGCATAGGGTGCAAAGCATGCAGCTGCATTTAACGACTCTTGGCACAGCTGTTAGCAGCACTGGAGCTTTCATGAACATCATCGTGGCACAGACTAGGGAAGTATCGCTTATGCAGCTGTTGTTGTAAAGAAGCTATGCTTGTTGAAACACGCCAAGAGAGAGTTCGGTGATAAGAGTGCATTATACGATGGTAAAAAGGCAGACAGAGAAAGAGGGGCAGTAACTGCTGCCAAGTGGGGGACTCACGTTCATGTCGCACTCGATGATGGACACGGCCCTGCCTGGCTTGGTCTCCAGCACACACAGCTCGTATGTCTGCAGGGTGGCAAGAGAGCAGGGCGGCACTGTTGACGACAGCAACACGCACACCCACCACCCACGGCCACACTCGAGCCAGCTGGCTGATTCCCCACACACCTTGTTGTTGTACTCGATGGCGATGCTGTCGCCAGTCGAGAGGCACGCAAAGTTTCTTAATGCGTTCTCAAGGCTGGGGGAGGAACAGCTCGCTAAGGAAAAAGAGGAGGGCGTGCCACACGAAAGAGAGAGGGCATGTTGACATACAGTACGCCTGCATATGTGGCAACTGATTTGATTGATTCATTGATTGATTGAAGCTTCATTCATTTTTTGCAGAACAACATATGCAAAAAACGTGTTACGTCAGAAGACTACGTCAGATTACGTCAGAAGGAACAACTATGTCACAGCAAAAAAATATTTCAAGATGAAGTGAGCATTTGTGAATCAGGGCAAGTATTTTGTCACTGGGGAAATTGATGAATACTTGTTGAGATACCCCATGAACCAGTAGTGAAGACAAAGCATCTGTTAGGAGTTCCTCCGATTCATAAATGTGAGGAAATAGCTTTTGTTGGTCTCACTGGGCGACGCCTGTAGCATGTTATGGAGAATGAACTCTAAATGGCTTACATGTTATGCGAGACGAAGTAATCTCCCGTTATTGATGGCTTGATTGTTTGATTGATTGATTGATTGTAGGGTTTAACGCACCGACGCAACACAGGCGATGAGGCGGGCCGTAGTAAGGGCTCCGCATTAATTTTGACCACCTCGGGATCTTTAACATGCACCGAAATCTCGTACACACGGGCGGTTTTGCTTTTTGCCTCCATCAGAAAAGCGGCTGCCACGGCCGGGAATTGAACCGCGTCCTCGTGCTCAACAGTACAACGCCATAGCCACTGAGCCACCGGGGCGGGTCCGTTATTGATGGCACTCGTCACAATGAAAAAAATTTCACCATCTTCTTGTAGGGGAACCCTGAGTAGTAAGCGAAGCAGTCATGGGGTCGACTCAAGTTCCCATTAGTTTTCAGTTCGATCGTGGCATTGCGGGAGGAGAATGAGAGGAACGGAGCGCGCGCGCGCATCATTTATACCGCGGAGCTACAGTGGCGCCCCCAGCGGAGTATGCAGCGGCTGCCGTCGCGTCTCTAACCCTAAGCTGCTCCGCATTATCGCGCGCGGAGCCGCAGGTGTTGCCATTCGTTGCGCAATCCCGGAGAAGAGAGGAGGAATGCCTCGCATACTACTCAGGGTTCCCCTACAGGAAGATGACGACGGTGGTTGAACGCAAAGCTATCTCGTGATGGATGCTTTGGTTGGCCAATCCCTAGGGGCACCATGCCACAATCATCATCAGCGGTGCCTGGCCAGGCATGCGCAGTGCGGGTGTGGACGCCGCACAACGGCACCCACACAAAGGCGGAGGGAACAGGCTCGACCATAAGCTGCTTCGCATCTAAAAAAAAGAGTCTCTTCCAGGAAATCTGGGCTGCTGGCATCACGCACACCTTTGCGAGTTGCGCACACCTCTGCCATGGAAATATGACAGTCATGACATATATGATCAGGTTGACGTCTTTTAAGGTTCAAGATTGTGAACCAAAAAATACTACAAAAGGTATTCCCAGCTGACAAGACAAACTTCTATATAATACAACACCCGGAATGAGCACAGTTTGACTCCCAAAAGTTGAAGAATTCACCTCAACTTCACCTCAATTTGCCTCTGAAGGACATTCTCACAGACTCGGTTTTGCGAATCTATTATCTTACTCATTTACAGTTCTCTTCATCAGCTAATCTGAACTTTTTGGTTTCTTCACCCTAACGGGAAATAATTTTCTGTACCCGGCACGATCAATAGGGTCAGACAACAGGGAAGCATAGATGCTGCTGTGGAGTGGTGTCACAATACAGTGTACTGGAATGCTAGGAAAGTGCTGTTTGTAGCCCAAAAATGCGTCGTTCCAGCGATAGAACCTCCCGTAGGCATCAGAGTGCGTGACGTGTAGAAGAGTCACACAGCTGGGTTGAGGGACCGGTCTAAATGCACTGGTGTGGGGCCCATTCCACTTGGCTCTAGGCTTTGATCGCCCATAATTTGTGAAGCCGATATTGGCAATCGTTCCAGAACTATTGGCAAATCTGCATGCAACTCTGACTTTGCAAGATGCCAATTGTTCTTTCACAAGAACCCGAGCATGAAGAACAGGGCTTTGCTTGTATTAAAGGCAAAGCCCCTTAGGGGCTGGGGCTGTTTGTGTCTCCTGTTGTCATTGCAATCTCATGCAGTCACGGTACTAAAACACCGGTAAATTCCTTTATGCCTCGCGCTAGAACGTAACGCGTACTAAAAAAACACCGGGACACTTGTTTATGCCTCGCGCTGGAGAGCTTTGTGCTTCAAAGACAAGAGACTTTTTACACCAAAGCTGTATACCTCTACCCCCAACGGTTTCATGTCCGTTGGCAAAAATGCCAAGGTGCCACGAATACACTGATACCCTGCATGCTTCTCCCCTCCCCAGGTTTCACGCTAGTGGAGATGACCAGGGATTTTTTTTCCCTTGCCTGCTACGTACACTCCAGATGGCTCAACATTCAAGAGAGCCCGAGGATTCCACTTTGTGAACTAGATAAATGCACGACAAGGATACACGGCCTTTGGATTTGTGATGTCCAGGAAGTCGACCGAGAGGGGCTGGAATTTGGAGAAGGTGGCCACGGGGAGAGTGGCGCTCTCCACTTGCACAATGTCGCCTTCGTCCAGCAGCAGGTTTCTTTGCATCTACTCGGAGAAAGCAAGGCCTCCATGAGACAGGGCACCTCGTGTGCGTGGCAGTCACCCAGCCTTCAGCGCAACTGGGGTTTATTTACTTATTCATTGAAAATACTTTCAAGGCCCATGGGGCATAACAGAAAGGAGTGGTGAGATGCATACATAAGGTGCAGTTATTTTACAAAAACGGCAAACAAACCAAAATCAAAAACAAATTACAAAAGAGCGATTCGACAAGGAGTGTTATGAATGGCTGCTTTAAAGAGAGTGGCATCAGCAATGGCAGCGATGGTGTGAGGGAGGTGGTTCCATTCTATGCTGGTTTTTGGGATAAACGATTCATTTTACACATCAGTACGACAGTACGGTACACCAACTTTGCTGATATGGTCAATTCGAGATGACACGTTACAGGGGGGAGTGATATGTTGATCCTTTAAAATAGGGTTGTGATGATAAATTCTGTGGAACAAAGACAAGAGCATTTGCGACGTTGTGAAAGGCTGGTCAAGCGTATTTTTCATGGGCGAGACACTGGCAAGAAGCGAATAGGATGATGATATGTAACGAGCGGCACAGTTTTGGACAGATTCAAGAGCGAGGGTGAGCGTGGTTTGGTGAGGATCTCATATGGCGCATGCGTATTTCAGAGGGGAGGCAGCAGTGACCAGCCCTTGTGCCCCGGACATACCCAGCATTTTGCAAATGATTTTCAAATTCTGCTGAAAGATGCTTGTGGTGTATATAAAACCTGCATACATGACTACTGCTCTCTCTCACAGGCATGGAAAATCATTTTTTCCAGCTAAGAACCCAGTACAAGAGAAGCTTCCTTACGGCCATCGGTCAGTGAATAGACTGTTTGGTTTGTTTCCGTCACTTGAGAGATGTTGCAAGTGCCCGTGTCGCACTTACACCGCCTTGTAAATGACTCTGTTGTAGGAAGAAAAACCTGTTCCTTTGAATACTATTGGGTATCCCCAAACCAGAAGTCTTCCCACTCTCGTGGCATTTTTTTAACGTCATCATGTAATTTGAAGAGCCACAATGCCCTATAGTCATTCTTCTGTGTTGATCACAAGAGCTTGTTATTGTGTCCATAACACTGAGTATTATTCAGCTTCTGTCATTTTCATAGTTTAAAGAGGTCACCGTTGCTCACAATGTCTGCCATTAATAAGAGATATCGCATGCTGAGTTTGACATTTAATGAGGTTTCAAATACATTTTTGTCTGGTCTGCCCCCCTGTCAAGGAAACCAAACCAACTTGTCTTGACAATATTCAACATCCTTTAACATTACAGCTCTGGTTAGACCCTCCAGTGAATTTCACAACCTTTGTAAATGCATTGAAAATTGACCTGCAAAAAATTTCACTGTTTCAAAATGTTTTGCTGCTGCCTTTATACAGAATAGCAGGTAGTAGCAGTTCGGCTGGCTAAGAAACCATCTTTCTAACAAGAAGAAAGCAAACTTCATATTTCACTCCATCAATGAGTCGCAAAACATATTGAAAGGAAAGAACTCAGCACAGCTTGGTAAATGGGGACAGCTGAAGCAGCAGGAAAATTCCTCACCCAATACGGCAGGTACACCTTGCCTTCATCAGCAACAAATTCGAGAACACCGCAGTGGGTCTCTCGATTCTGCTTCTTGTTGGTCAGCTTGAACAGCATCGGGTAGACAATGTTGAGACGTGCTACAAGACAACACAAACAAACATTCTCTCACAAAAAAATTCCATTTCCATACTCACATGATGAAACACTGTGCATATTAGTGCTCAACACTATAACTTGATGCAAATTTTACCTACGATGAAGATGTTTATCCGCCTCCTTCATCCTAATAATCTATCACACTCCCGTGCTTCAGTTTAAC
Organism: Haemaphysalis longicornis; assembly: GCA_013339765.2. Classification (NCBI taxonomy): domain Eukaryota; kingdom Metazoa; phylum Arthropoda; class Arachnida; order Ixodida; family Ixodidae; genus Haemaphysalis; species Haemaphysalis longicornis. Next base: position 24,818,457 of record CM023453.1, on the reverse strand, counting down.
CTTCCAAACACATCCTACTTTCGTATGTTCCCTTCCAATTACAAGTATAGTGCCAATGTTTGCTTATATATAAATGACAGCAACGGCACAACAGTGGCCTGGAAAAAAGAACGACACTGTGTCCAACCCCATTTGTGCACTGCTTTTAGATTATGTACAACTACTGAAACTTCGTATCCTGATGGCTCGCAAGTTTTTTAGATGTTTTTATGGGAGTGATGCAGCAATTCAGCATTGTCACCCATAAATAACTTTCATTCAGGCAGTACCTTTAGTGGCCAATGGTAATGAAAAATCCTGCAAACAGAAGAATGTTTTTAAGGCAATGTTTTCCCCTGGGAGTCACTTAAACAACAGCCATTAAAGGAACATTTTGTAGCTTTAATCAAGTCTTGTTTGTGACTGCTTAACAAGGTTCCACCCATCGTTATTCAACCAATCGGCAGAAGTGTGGAGCCTCAGTTTTGAAGTAAGGTTTAGAAGATCGATTTGCAGCTGTTGAACAAACCACTGCAGTTGTTCGACATCAGTTCCACTGGTGGTTTCATGCTATCCCAGTGTTAAACCTTAAATGTTCACAACACTGAATCTTTTTTTTGCTCATAACTGGATTGCACAAGTTAGGCAAGCTTGCACTTCATTAAATGTGACCCACAAGCTTGCCAGTGAACTGTCACAAATAACGTCACATATTTGGCAAGAAGGACGGTGTGGAAAAATGGCAATATTGAGTTTCTTGAAATGTGTCTTAATCACCTGAGTGAACTTAGGGCATCACTAAAAAAAATATGTATGTTGACCTAAAAAAGTAATTATGCAATATCTCTATGATTGACTCATGCATGTTGCTGTAGATTGGTAACAATGACCCGCCGCGGTGGCTCAGTGGCTAAGGCGTTGCGCTGCTGAGCACGAGGTCGCGGGTTCGATTCCCGGCCGCGGCGGCCGCTTTTCTGATGGAGGCGAAAAGCAAAAACGCCCGTGTGTACGAGATTTCGGCGCACGTTAAAGATCCCCAGGTGGTCAAAATTAATCCGGAGCCCTCCACTACGGCGCGCCTCATCGCCTGCGTTGCGTCGGCGCGTTAAACCCTACTATCAATCAAGATTGGTAACAATGCCCTTCATACAAACCAAAGAACGTTCACCCATAGCCAGAAAAACAGTGTAACGTGCATCACTTCCACAAACTCAAGGGCTGCCTTGTACAGTTTTTACCAAGTTTGACACGAATGGTGCTAGTTCGTTTTTAATAAAGTATGATTTTCCTCTGCACGAAAAAAGAAACTACAACTGTTCCAACGCTTATAATGAACCAGAAATTCAGGCAGAAGACTTTTAAAGGTATTTGTGACAGGGGTGCAACATAATGTGCCTTACATGAAGTAACAGCACTGATTCAAAACCCTTACAGAACTTTCTTGCACAAACCCTCTCCCCAAAACTGGCATAAATAAGTGCTTACTCAGGTGGTCCAGAGCCGATGGAGGCATAATGACTGAAATACAAAGGGCAAGAAACGGCAATGTTATGCTCCGAGTCGATAAGCAAGTACGCATAGAAAACTGACTGGTACCGTCTGACACTGCAAGACTGCTGCGCCAAAAAGGCAGCCATTAAAATTATGTTTTATAACATTTTCTTGCAAGCGATCTCAAACATCAGTAGGAAATTGTTACGTGGACGTACTTTTTCCGCCTCTTTCTACGTCTTGGCGCTCGTTTCCAGGAAGCATCGAAACAGAATACGATCTGTACTGCGTGTTGAACGGCCGAGTGAGATGATCGTGAAACATGTTGAAGGGAAACTGAAAAACAGCAATGGACAAGAAATGAGCCTGCAAACGCGTTGACGGACAAAGACTGGAGGGTACCGCTGGCGATCATGCTGAACTGGTTTCAAGAACAAGTATGACAACACCTCTCTAACTGCAGACTTTGCACCCCGAAGGTAGACAGTCATATGCAAGCATTTTAGTGTTGCGTTGCAAGACCTTGTCCCAAAGTGTATGCGCCTTATCAGGCTACATAATCCTATGTTCCCAGTTGGGCGATAACACCTTGATTTCACAGTTTTGGTAAAATACACGACACTCAGCCCTTCAGATGCGTCTAAAAGCAAAGGCGTTGTTTGTGACAAATCATGCACGTTTGCGTTGTTTGGACGCAGACGTTCTGACATTTACGGTGGGACAACAAATGGGAACGGCCGGATCGACTCAGTGCACTGTGTTCACACGTTATTGCAAAGTATGTTTGCTGTAATACCAACGGTGATTATTCAGTTCAAGTATGGTACACGCAATGTGCTGACTCATACCATTTTGAAAGCGAAGACAATTTAGCAGAAGCGACCGCCGCACAAAAACAACCGAAACAGCTGAACACAATGTTGCCTATGAACAGCGCCTGTGCCGCCAATTATCACCATTGTACGGAATAAAAACGGCATGACCGCAATTTTTTTTGCTCAACCATGTTTTATACTAGTTGTACTAACTGAATATTTTAAACATATAAAATATTTTAAACCATCTTTTAGTAAAATTGGAAATTTTGTGGGACATTAGTTTCGCTTCGGAGGGGTGTCTTTTTTTTTTGCAGAGCTTCGACGGCTTCGACGTCATGCAGAAAGGTTGCAGAAGCGCGGGTTGATGGGTTAGCTGGCATTTTATATATTAGGAAAACTTTTACAGAAAAAGGAGGACCACTGGTCACGATGGGAAAGAGGGATGAGGAATGCGAAAAGGGAGAGGTAAAAAATAAAGGGCGTTTTTACATAGTCACTTCATTTAATGCAGAGTAGACGGTCGTTATGCCTTGATACCACCCATTGAGGCTGGAAGCAGCGCTCGGTAGTTTAGAGATCATGTGTAGTCGTTTGATACGGGTATATCCGGCGAAGGTCCCACTCAAACAAATGTGCTAGACCGGTCGCTTGTAACGGAGTAAATTGCAATTTGAGATAATAATTGTGCATCAATGCGTGGCGAACGCTGGGCATGACCAAACCAGGTGTGCGGTCTCGGACGCAGAATTTGTGTGGCAGTAAGAGCACAATTTGCGATAGATTCCGGGCGTGTAGGCTGCATTTGTAAGGAACCTGTTAATGAAGATTTCGTTTCAACGGGGGAAAGGTACGAGGTGACGGAGGTAGCCAGCTGGAGCTTTAGCAGCGGAGCTGTTGTAGGCTTTTCGTCCGTCTGCTGAAGGTCGGGCTTCACGCAGGGGTAGGAGTAAGGATTCTAGACACCTTAGTAGGAGCAGGTTCCCCGACCCACCGGCGGCCTCGCGGAGACCGATTTCAAGAGCCACCGGCAGAGGGCGCAGCGGTCTCGCAGGGAAGGAGATGGAGCCTTCCGCCGCTGATGTTTAGCTGCCGATTCCTTTGCGCGAACAGTAGAATTTGCGCGCCGACGGCGCTGCCGTTCTCGGGCGAGCGCCCGTTGACGTTGGAGCCGCCACAAGAGAACCGCAGCTGTGTGAAAACACAGCAGTTCCGCAGCAGTGTTCCACAGTGGGGGAAATGGGTTAGGGTTTTTTGTCTTCTAGGCGGGTGTGTCGACTTTTTTTTTGCTTTTTGTATTGGTGAATGCGCATCATGGGGACGGCGAGGGGACCGCTACAGCCCCACCATAAACACTAGCTGTGCAGGTCTGGAAGGAGCACTCTCCTGTGCGACCTCATGGTTCCCCTGGTTGCCCTAGAGAGAGTGTTCGTGGCCAGGTATTCTGTCGAAGCGAATGTTTGCCCGATTCTGGTGGAGGAGTTGGACAACGGGATGGGTCGATTATGGGATCGCATAGCTGCTACGGCTTAACGGTAGTCTGTGAGGATGCGTATGAGAGGCATAGCGCCCCTGACAGATAACAGAAATAACAGAAGCTTCGCAAGTGTTTTGAAGGTGGAAAGGAGGGATCAGGGCAATCGCTGCTCCTGTGGAAGATGATGACGGTGATGGTGGTGATTTTTTTTTTCTTTTGCAATTGATTACCAGTTTTCTGCTTCCCGAAATTGTGCGCGCCGTCATTTCGCTTTCTATTTTTGAATTTTGTGGTTCTGGAAACCAGAGTGCGTTTTATTTCGGCGTCTGAATAGTTGTTTTTCACAAAGGCCGCGGTCACTTCTTCCAACAGAGAATTAGAAGAAATCGGGTTTTACAAACCGAACGCACCTCCCTGAAGAATCTCGGTAGTGCCGATCGTGCTCGTTCGGAATACTCCCTGTGACAAACTTTTTTTTTCGACTGAACCTTGCCTTCTGCAGCAGGGCCGGCCTTACCCCATTCGGCGCCTTGTGCGAACTGCTGCCAAGGCGCCCCCCCTCTTTCGGTCATCAAACTCATTTTTACAGCGAAGCTGTCTATGTCTAGGACCCAGCAGACCGCCTCCGACTACAGAGCGATGTAGACAAGAATACTACGCAAGGTTAGCGCTATTTCGCGGCGCCCACTAAAATCCTTGGAATCGTAGAACTGTGCGCCACACCTTCAGCGTAAGTAAAGAATCATAACAAATAATAAAAACGTCCGAGGGCCCAAACATTTCGATATAACACGGCTTATATTACCCCCGAAAAAATATATTCCCAGCAATAATTCTGTGCTTGGAGGTGAAGACGACTTTAATAATTGGCACCCGCCGCGGTGGCTCAGTGGCTAAGGCGTTGCGCTGCTGAGCACGAGGTCGCGGGTTCGATTCCCGGCCGCGGCGGCCGCTTTTCTGATGGAGGCGAAAAGCAAAAACGCCCGTGTGTACGAGATTTCGGCGCACGTTAAAGATCCCCAGGTGGTCAAAATTAATCCGGAGCCCTCCACTACGGCGCGCCTCATCGCCTGCGTTGCGTCGGCGCGTTAAACCCCACAATCAATCAAATCAAATCAATTTAATAATTGGCCTTAAACTGTAAGCTGGCGTTTCCACACTAGGTATTGTGCAGTGAAGCATTTTCGTCTACGGAGAGAGTACGATTATAGAGAACTGCTATAACTCCTTTTTCATTGAAAATACCCCAAAATCAATCACATGAAAATTAGCTGCTAAGATGGCTCTATCATAACGGGAAATTTCATTTGCCTTTCAGTGTTACGTACTTTTACATTACGACCAGCCCCGCTCGGCAGTTGTAGGAGGAGCCTGCGCGACGGCTGCTAGAAAAAAAGCGTGACGTGCCGCCCAGCGGAACCAATGACTGCGCGCATGTCGAACCTTGCCCTGTCTCTCTCAGTGGTCTTGCGACTGGTCGGAGACGTCACAGCTTCCACAGTGCTTTGGAGGCGTAATGAGAGGGCAAGAGCTCCACGCCTTATTGCTGGCTCCATTTAATGAACACTAACTCGGTTGATACTCCACGCTTTTAAACCATTTTTGTGGAAGGACGTTCCTTGGGTTGTATTCCAGCGATTGCGCACGTAAAATCGCAACCTTTGCAACCATGTTTAGGGCCGCATTAAAAGAAAGCCAGGTAGATGTAAATGTCTCCATGATTGAGCCTGAATATCAAAGCACTGTAAAGTCATTTACGTTTCAATATTACGTACTTTTACAATAGTACGTACATACGTTTCAATATCACGTACGATGACCCGGCTCGTGCAGAACGTGGAAGTGCTCGGAAGGGGGAAATGAAGTGACCACAAGATGGCAAGATCTCGAATTAAGCTAGATTTGAGGAGGGACCGTAACAAGCTAGTACGAAAGAAGGCGATCAATGAGCTAACAGTAAGACGGAAAGTTGAAGAATTCAGGGTCACTCTGCAGAACCGATATTCAGCTCTAACCGAGGAAGCAGAGTTTACGACACAGGAAGCGAGCGACAATCTTACACGCATTATCACGTAGTGTGCAGTAGAAGTCGGGGGCACGATGACGAGACAGGATACTGGTAAACTTTCCCAGGAGACGAAAGATCTAATTAGGAAACGGCAAAGCATGACAACTTCCACCCCAGCTGACAGAATAGAGATAGCGGAGCTTTCTAAGTTACTCAATAAGCGTAAGACAGCTGACATACGGAAGTCTAATATGGAGAAGATTGAGCGCTAAACTCCAGGGCTAAACTTACTGCAGTGGAGTGTGGGAATCTTTTGGGTGCAGTGGCGCACCCACGGGGGGTGTTTTAGGGGTTGTAACCCCCCCCCCCCCCTCCCCCAGATGTCCGTCGACCCAACCCCCTCCGCACGCCTCTCCCACCGAACCGAAACCGAAGTTCACCGAACGCAGTGTGTAGTCTCGGAAGCTTGTATTGTTGGAAATTCGCAGTTAAATCTCGAAGAAAAATATTGTATGACCGGCATTAAAAAACAAAACTAGAGCACGAGCTTTTAGGATGGTGCTTTTAAGACAGTGCGGACCAACTTGCGTATAACTTGAAGTAGTTTAAGAAAAAGAATGAGAAAAAATTTTAGTGACACAAAAAGTGTCCCTGGACAGGAGATTTCTGAATGCTTAAGAATCCCTGGGGTTTTTAAATGATTCCGTAGCCCCCCTCCCCCCTACGGCACTCCCACGCTAAACCGCAAATAGTCGCACAATTTTTGTAGGGACAGATCATACCACTTTTTGAACTTCTGTGCGGAACTTCCATCACGAGATTTGAATCATTCGTCGCCTTCTAGAAAAAAAAATTGGGCCCATCTCCCCACGAGGAGGGACTCGAGTAAATGCGTCGCGTAGGGGGTGGGTGTATTGCGTTAACGTTAGTGTTTAGGGGGTGGTGGTGGGGTGGTAGCGAATGTGTTAACTATTATTGCTTATTACTATTAATTACTATTATTTCTTTCATATATTAATTATTACTTTCGTGATTTTGCGAGTCGAGTCCCCCCTCGTGGAGAGATGGGCCCAAATTTTTCTTTTCTTTTTTTTGTGACGCAAGAAGTGAAGGCAAGGAGTAGGTTGTTGCAAGTCGTTATTTATTTATTTGTTGCTGTTGTCGTTGTATTGGACGCTGAGAACGACGGCTTCGTGGTCGCTAAAGTGTACTGTTAAGGGGTCTTTAAGCAGTGGTCGTGCGTTGCGGCAACTGGTGAAGACGAGATCGATGCAACTGCTGCCGTGTATCAGCAGCTTCTTGACGTAGTTTGAATGAGTCAAGGATATAAGGCGCGTTCGTACCCTTTGATTCTGTGTCGCTTTTGTGGCGCAGTGGGAAGAGCACCATGTACCTCGCGTTCCGCCCACAGGGTCGTGGAATCGAAACCAGGCGCCGATAACTATTTTTTTATATATAGTGTGGGGGGAGGGGTGCGGACCTGTTGTTGAGAGCGAGGTGGGTAGCGTGATGCGGAAGAAGAGGAGTGGGGGAGAGGGTGCACCTGCGCTAGTACACTAAAGCTCTGCATTTAAAAGACGCTGAAATTTCCCATAGGTTGGGACTCAGTATTGTCGAGCTTGCCTTCTGGCCTCAAATCAAATCTAACAAGATCAGATCGAAGTTGTTTTATTTCATTTGAAAGCTTAAACAACTGTTTTTCCTTCAATACTAAGCACTGTACGAGCCCTCCCTCTCCCGTTGAATAAAAAAAGGTTCGGTTTTCCTTTATATATATCGCCTGAGTTTGTAACATTATAGTGAGGAAGACAGCAACGCTTCATGCGCAGTTACGAAAACCTGTTATCACAGATAACAATGATGTTTTGTTGAATAGGCTTTCAGAAATATGTGTTAATTTGACTGTTCAGTGCAAATTGTGCCAGCCTATACGAGCAGATTTCGTGCTTTACTCTTGGCTTTACTTCACCAGTGAAGAAGGCATTAATTGTATTTCCTCCCCAACCTCATCTCCCGTCATCCCTTCCTTCCAATTCTACTTCCAAGCCTGGGTCTGGGGCTTCGGGCAATGGCAAAAGGCTTCGCGTATTTTCTTTTTTTTATGTGAAGGGGCATCCATTATTATATTCCTTCTGCAGGCGAATTGTATAGGTTATGGCGGCTGATTTAATGCGTAATTTTTTCGCGTAAAAAAATAAAAACTCGGCTGCTCTTTATAGTTTTATATATTTTATTCTTCGTGGTTATTTATTTTTATTTTTTGTATTACTTACATTTGTCTTTATATTTGTTCTTTTGCATTTATATATTATCATATTTTATATTTGTTGAGAAAATTTCACCCCCCCCCCTCCAGACAAAAAACTCCCACCTCCCCTCGCGGGAACCCCTGTGTAGATGCGACACATAGGCGGAGCGGCGAAGGGACCGCGTTTTATAGCGCGCATAACGTTGAGGGGACTGCGTAGCCGGTCCAGTCGATGGCGACGTTGGCGTACTTGTAAAGCGGCGTGGACTCTAGGTGTTTTGAGCCAGCGTGGATGTTGCTTCGCCGGAGAACGGCACACCGGTTATATGCGCAGCGCGCCCGAAGGAGAGGAAACCGCGGAAGAGGGAGTACTGCACATGCGCCGGCCCCAGCGCGTCTGCCGCGGCTATGACGCAACGTGCCGCGGCTATGACGCAACACAATCCAACACAATCCACTTTAATCCAATCCAATCCAACTCCAAGCCAAGCCAAGCCAAGCCAAGCCAATCGAATCGAATCCAATCCAAACCAATGCCCCTCGCTATAGTGCCTAGAATATACTGGCTAGTGTCTCGAGCGGAGCGCTTCGCTAGGGTGGCTACATTCTAGCCACCCTAGCTTCGCTATGGGAGAGCGTGGCGCCGTTTGCAATGTAAGCCCACCGCTGCCGCCAGATGGCGCCGCTTGGCGGGAGCGTGCTGCTTCAGCAGACGATGCAGTTTTTTCGCTTCGGAAGGCGGAAAGGTGGCCTTGTGCGCGCGTGATCAAAGAACTTGTGGACGTATTTTTTCTTCGCCGAGATGCACCGTTTATTGTTCTGCGTGGGTGCTTCGACATGCAAGCCATTCCGTCAGCCCCTCCAAGCAGTTTTGGGCTGATATTGCACCGGTTCTGCGGGCGTGCGCGAGTATCCGTGCCACGCCAAATCGCGGGCTGTTGTGTTCCGGGTTGTTGTTTTCACGTGCCTGTCACTGAAACTGCTTTGTTTAACTGTGAACCAAGCTGACAATGCCAAAGTGATGGTGCAAATCGACAACATGCTAATTGCGCCGCTGTGTAAAAACGGTTATACCGCCCAAACAAGGGGCATGTTTAGAATTCAGCGGATGCTACGCGGCTTGCGGAATAGGAACGAAGCATCAGAAGAAAATACAGAAGGGTGACGGAGGCTGCAGTTGTTTGCGAAAAGTTTGTTCAGAGCAGTTGTACCGAGCAAATGCTTATTCACGCGCATGTTCTATGCACTATAGCGCTGCTTATACGGAGCGTGCCAGCTGCATATAATAAACAGCTGCACAACGGCATGCCGATGCCGTTGTGCAACTGTTTATTGATTCCGCTTGTGCCAACTTCAGCTTCAGATTATGGCAAGCGTCAAGAAGCAGCGAAATGAAAGCACGCGCATTTTGTTCCGCTGTGCACTAGCGGGTACCGTTCCATCAGGGAAAATGTGTCGCTCTTTAAAGCGCCGACTGAACTCGGCGCGGTGGCTCAGTGGCTAAGTCATTGCGCTGCTCAGCACAAGCTTAGGTCACGGGCTCGATCCCCGGCCGCGACGGCCGCTTTTCGATGGAGGCGAAAAGCAAAAACGCCCTGGTGTTACGAGATTTCTACGCACGTTAAAGATATCCCCAGGTGGTCAAAATTAATCTGGAGCCGGCCACTGCGGCGCGCCTCATCGCCTGCGTTGCGTCGGCGCGTTAAACCCTACAATCAATCAATCAAAGCACCGACTGACCCTTCACGGTTGTCAGAGTGGGAGAAGCGGATCAAGAGAGCGGACAGGAAGCTGACGCCAAATGCGGTAGTATATGGGAAAAACACTTTGACAATAACTGCATTGAGCGTTCGTTCAAGATAACACGGTGAACTGCGTTGTGAACGAAATCCCTCGCGACAAAGTTCGGCTCAAGCTGGATGCTGTCCCTATACAGTATTCGAGGCATACCCGATGCACCTTATCCGAAACTTGTATCGAAAAGACAGATCAGAGACCTTTGTAAGCAGGAGCCGGTTGCGAAACGCCGCAGGGTGACCACCGAGACGACTGAAAACGTGGCCGCACCTGAAGAAAACTACAGAGGCTTCGATCTTCCCGAACCCCTAGGAGACAATCAGGCAGCTCCTCAACTACTATAGTGAGGGTCGTCATCCTTTTGATTCGTGGATGAAGCTCGCAACAGCTAGCACTAGCTAGCTGACACGTTAACTAACGTGAGATGTGAAATCCAGGCGAACGACTTCGCTCATCTTTTTATTGAGAGAATGGTACTTATCATTTGTACGATGTTCAACTACCGTTGTAAGATGGACTAAACTATGAGATGTTGTTGAATTGTATTTATTATTTATCAGCCAGGCGCAATGATTACAAAGCTGCACGCCGAGCGCTTACGTTTCAAACCTAGTGACATCGTTTAAATACACTCGCAAGCACAGTGTAACGTAGTCAGATATCAACCGTATGCTCAGGCGACAAGCAAGAGCTTATTTTATGTGCGGTACGGAGATTGCGCATAAAGGCCCGTTCGCACTTGTGACGAAAGCGACGGGAATTCCGTCACTTTGTCGCGCGACGATCGTTTTTGTCGAATGGTCGGGACAAATGTTCGTCGCGCGACATAATTCCCGTCGCTTTCGCTCGCTTTCGTCGCAAGCGGGAATGGAAAGTTCTGCCGCTGCCGTCTGCTACGCAGCGCGGAGGTAACCCCGCGATCTGCTCGGGCCGGACGAACGCGCACGCTCCCGCACGGCAGCGCCCCAAGCGGCAGCCGGCCGCGTACATCGCTCGCGGCGCCCGCCTGGAGGCCGCCCTCGGCACACTAGCCAGTATATTCTAGGCACTATACCCTCGCGAGAGAGTGTTCGCTATCGGAGAGGAGAGGGGGTGAGCGGCGGAGAGCGCAGCTGGCGCGGCGAGGAGAATGGGGGAGGGGTGGACAACGCCGACGACAACGACGACGACGCCGGAGGGACAAGGCGAGTGAATCAGATGCTCTGCATCTAAAATCCTGGGGTGCGCTAACGTTTGGATATTGCATATAAAATGCACATATATTATTTTTGTAATCATGAATTCATTCGGTGCTGTATAAAAGTGTCTCGGCAGTGGTCTGGGGTTGGTGCACCGCTTTTTCTCACACACGAGGGTAAATGTCTAGCAGGGCGAAATGATTGCTGTCAATATGAGCAAGTAATGTTGTAGAATGTGCGAGGTTTGTCAGGATAGATCAGGTTAGTTAGCCTAATACATAAATTAGGCTTTCCCTTGTACTTTAAAGGGCATTCTTCAGCCTCTTCACACGCTAGTAGTTTAAGCATTTCTGTCTTTCTTTTCTTTAGCACCCGCCGCGGTGGCTCAGTGGCTAAGGCGTTGCGCTGCTGAGCACGAGGTCGCGGGTTCGATTCCCGGCCGCGGCGGCCGCTTTTCTGATGGAGGCGAAAAGCAAAAACGCCCGTGCGTACGAGATTTCGGCGCACGTTAAAGATCCACAGGTGGTCAAAACTAATCAGGAGCCCTCCACTACGGCGCGCCTCATCGCCTGCGTTGCGTCGGCGCGTTAAACCCCACAATCAATCAATTTCTTTCCTTTAGCAAACAGCCCTGCTTAGAAATGTGCGTAAAAGGAGACAGCTGTAGCCGCAAGTTGCCAGAATAAAGTTTTTTTTTTTTCAGTTTATTTTCAACAGGGGAGGGAGGAGATTTCAATTTTAGCCATGAAATCCCAGGAATATCTTCCACGGGGCGAAACCTGTAACATCAGCCCCCCCTGCTCGATAAATAAAGATTTGTCTTTCTCTCTGTTAAAATAAAACCAACCCGGGCTTTTCCCTACCGTACCCAGAACGTTTATGACCCGCTCGAGAGAGAGAGAGAGAGAGAGAGAATGGTGATGTTAGCCGAGCCATATACTCCCGTATAAAAGGCGTTATACAGGAGGCTATGGCCGAGCAAAGATGCCTGTTTTACTACGCCAGATAATAGTGTACTATACGCCTCGAGCGCGGCCTGTAGGGGCGCCACTGAAATCCCCCTAGCGGCCCGTTTCGAAAGCAGGCGCGGGAGTCCCCGGCCCGCTCCCCCCTGTCGCCGTTGCTTTTGGGGCTCGTTCAAGACAGCGATTTACCGTTTGTCCGCGTTCGAAATACCGAATAACGTGGAGCAGGCACTCTGTTTGCAAGCGTGGTATGTTCACGAGAGTATAAACGTTTATGACGCGATATTAGTGAGATCTATATGAGCGCCAGGCGTGTGTCACAGGCCGGCGTCCCGAAGCCAGCATTTGCATGCAGCTGATTGCAATTCCGCTGCCCTGAAATTTAGTGACTGTGTCTCCGTAAGCAGTCTTTCCTCCGATGGTCATGTTGCGGCCATACACACTATGATGTAAATCGACTTTGTGCACATACAAAATCTAGCGGAGCACTCATACCTGACAGCACGCAAGTTACGCCTGCCAATATCACATATCAGATATTGATCAGTACCATGAACAAGCTAATGCGGCATAAATTTCACAAACATTGTACCAAAGAAGTACGATGGATAATGCAAAATTACACTCCGGAGTCAGCACACGACGACAAATTTATTGCTGGGTCGTCTTGTCCCGAGCGAGGTGAGCGCTCGCAAAGATTCATCTGTTACATTTATCCTCCACGAGAAGCGCGAAGATGGGTTTAAAGAGTAATCCGCGTCCATGACCAAACTCTTCTTCGAAACACCGTCATATGAGTCATGACACAGGGAGACTGCAGAATCTAGCATAAACCGAAATCAGAGACCCTTATCAGATACGACACTCTTCCAACGAGCCCGTGTGTACGAGATTTCGGCGCGCGTTAAGGCTCTAGGTGGTCAAAATTAATCCGGAGCCCTCCACTACGGCGTGCCTCATCGTCTCCGTTGCGTCGGCGCGTTAAACCCTGCAATCAATCAATCAACTCTTCCAACGACACCTCGTATCGCTTGTGAACTGCCTACCCAGTATTCTTAAAAAAATGAGTCCGCCGAGTGATCAGCCGTTTTTCAAAGCGAAAAACAAACGAAAAGTGAACACGCAGCTTGTGTGTGTGATTACTAAAACGTTTATTCGTTGATTTCGCTCCGCATTTGTAAACAACGATAGTTGAGCGTCCTCCTCCTCATCCCCCCCCCCCCCCCACCCGCCCATGTCTAGCGAAATATCAGTGCATTTCGCATCTAGTTGGTCTGGTGATTACTACATTGCTCAGACAAACGTCTTCAGCATTTCAGAAGCTGCACTCGTTTTTTTTTTTTATTCCCGTACTATTCTATTTATTCCTTACTTGCAGACCATTCATTTTCCCGTGGTTTCATTAACATATACCTTGTTTCTTACTATAAGGCATGAGTGGGCACATATCTGACTTAACATTTTCTTTTCCGTACTTAATATTTTCGCGTGGCTTATATTCCCATAAAAGGCACAAGTTTTTGTCAGCTATTGGGTTATCACATCCCCGAAATATATTTTTCTACGACGTACGTATTCGAAGCAAAGCCGCATTTGTTGTCCGCGCTGCAAAACGAACCAACCTTTTACAGTGCCAATATCAGGTCTAAACGAGGCGACAATAAATAGAATTCTCTTGTGCTGACGTGTTCGAAGGTGACAGCGGTGATATGCTGCTGCCATCGCCGACGCCCGCAAGAGCGGCCAAGAAGCGCGCAGAACCGCCTCCCCGGGTAGCTCTTGTTGGCGTTAGAGCGCTCTACCAAGACGCAGCTGTTTTTTTTAAGTGCCCTAAACGTGCAGTTAGCTTACAGACGTCACCATAACAAGTTGTTTAGAGCGCGGAAAGGCAAAGAGAAGCGAAAGAAAACCAAAACACTGCATGACCACCTATCAGCCACGCAGCGCTAATCCCGCAAACGCCGCGGAGAAGCGGCGGCAGGCGGCGCAGCGATCGCGAATCTCGAGGCGTATAGTAAGATGCAGCTTTTCTTTCCTCCATGGCCGGATGGATGCGGTAACAACGACGATCATGATGATGACGATAATGGTGATTATGATAAAAATCATGCACCCCTCCGTCAAACGACGACGTTGGTTGAACGCGAAGCTTTCTCGTGATGGATTCCTTGGTTGGCCAATCCCGCACTCCCAGTATGAGCTATTCTGGAGGCACGCATCACTCTTCTAGAATACCCACGGCAACTCTCAGGTGGGCGCTGCGTAGGCCTAACGTTTGGGTTTGGAGTGTACGGCGCGAATCGATACCTGCTGCTTGGCGTTAAGTGAGCAATTTTTTAGTGGGTTCCGGTTTGAGGGATTCAACCCCAAGATGTGACGCTAGGCCTGACGTCCTAAACCTTATAACGGGAAGATAGGCCTAACCTCCTGTGGCTACAGCCTTGCGGTACGCAGAGCAGCGCCATTCTCATCCTACGTCGGCTGCCGGGGTAACGGCTGTCGATCTTCAACTCACCATATGACGTTAGGCCCATTTACGTCGCGCTGTCGCACGCCAGCGTCACCTCCTCCTCCCTTTGCTGCACATCAACCTTTAGCGGAGGGGGCGTAACGGAGCTGTCGCTAAGCTTCGCGGGGAAGCGTTTAAATTTTGCTACACGTACTAGATTACTCAGGCTGCTTCAGACTACCGTATTTACTCGCGTAATGATCGCGCTTTATTTTTCCAAAAATATGATGCGAATTTAGGGGTGCGTTCATTACGTGAGGTAAATTTTTCGCGAAAACACTTTCAGTGCAGAAAACGCAAGTAAGTTGCAGGTAGGAATTTTTACGATAGGTCTCATAACACAATAAGCATAATAAACAAAAACATAAAAAAAAACTCCCCGCACCACGCCAGCCGCGTTGCAAAGGGACGCCAAATACAGTGTGTTCATGAATTTCGGTAAGCGCCGGAACGCGTATGCTGTGAGGTGAGAACTGGTCGACCAATAACCGACTGCTGCTTTCACATTGCGGGACATCAAAACAGACACGGCTGCCGACGCAGCAAGCTGAGTGCATGTTTTTTTTTTCTTTGTCTTGTGAGTACACTATGTGCATTTAGTGAGAGTTTCTTTCGCAGCAATAATGAACTTATGTTTGCCGATATCGCTAATATCGGCAAGTCTGCGGCAACAACGTAGCCATCTCCGCTTTGAAAGAGGAGGAAACATAGGTAAGCACGACCATCGTCTGCTAGATGACACACATACGACATATGGCTGCGGCAAGTTTAGGGTGCGATCATTGCGCGGGAAACAAAAAAAAAGTCGTATTTTGACGACGAACTTCAGGGGTGCGATCATTACGCGAGCGCGATCATTGTGCGAGTAAATACGGTACTACCTTTCCCCACATTTCGAAATTGCGCCTACTGTATCCGGCCCATTACTCCGCTCTGTGTCAGTTTTGTAGCGAGTCTGGCCCGCTCTACCATATGGTGTGGGGTTGTCAGAAAAAACACAAGTTAGACAGAATTTCTCGTCCGTCTTATGAGCAGTGGGAGAGCGTGCTGTCCAGTTCCAGTCCGGAAGACCAGCTTCGGTTGGTTGAAAGAGCTGTCGCAGCTGGCATCACGAATGGGGTCCTGAAATAAGGACACCACTCCCCAATTTTTTTCTCTCTCACCCACAATCATCATCGTCGCCAGAGAAAGTTGGCTTTCCTGCAGCGCAATGGCGTACCACGGCATCAGTGAGGACACTAAAGCTGCGCTTTAATAAAAATGTGCCATTTAAGTTATTTACTGGTTAGGGTCAAGGATTCAGTTTCGTGGGTACGCCATAATAGCTTTTGTCGCGCGAGCGACACATTCCGTTAACGAGGTGTTCAACGTGTGTGGAGCCGTACAACAATGTGCACGACGACGAGGGAGGAACGGCATGTTGCAGTTCTATCAGGCATTCATCTCGTATCGCATTGACGTGAGCAACAGGGCGTGCTTGCGACACAGTATGCGAGGAATAAGAGATGAGTGGACATAGGTTTACCTGAATGTCCACATAGCTGCGCGGGAGTACGTACCCGCTGGTGTGTATTAGAACCAACGCTACCTCCATTTATTTTTGTTTGTTTTTTGTTTCTTTCATGAGAGTTCCAACACTCAGTGTTCCATAACTACTGAGCAGCACTTCTTTTTGGCCGTGTCTAGAGCGGCGTCTGACGGTACTATAAGCACTCCACTATGTCGACGTCCACCGCCGTTTTGCAACGAAATTGCCGCGTCTGGCACTACATCGCTCTAGATAACGTAAAGCTAGGCAACCTAACGTAAACATAACATGACCTACAGTTCAGTTCAAAGATGAAAAAAAAAAAAAAACGGAGACGTAAGCCCGTCTTGAATCACTGTCCTCGGGACTCAAGAGGCTAAAACGGATCCTCTACACTGCAACGACAGACACTTTTAACACGAAAGTTTTATTCCGGGATACACGAAGATTTCCGTGACGTCATATCCGTCGCAGTACAACGACGCAAGCCGCCTGTAAAGGGTGCACCCCTGCACACAGGGTCTTCTTGCGGGGAAGCAACCTTTAGTACTTAAGAGCACGTTATACTTAGGGTTAACGAGGAAGTGTTTTATGCCGGGATACCCCCAAGATTTCACTGACGTCATATCCGTCACGGAAATGACGCCAGTAGATTTTTGCCGAAGCGACCCGCCAGCAGGACGTCGCTCGCCAAGCACACCCACAAGACAGCCGCCGACCCGCAAATCATGCTCAGCTGCAGATTTCGCTGCACATTTCACTTTCGTGTTTTACCGATTCCTGTGACAGAGGAGTCAACCAGTTTTAGGTGCGAAGCATCTCATGCTCGGGCTGTGTCCCTCCCTCCCTTGTCGTTGTTGTCCGCCGTCCGCACTCCCGCTGCGCATGCCTGGCCAGGCACCGCTGATGATGATTGTGGCAGGATGCCCCTAGGGATTGGCCAAGCAAAGAATCCATCACGAGATAGCTTCGCGTTCAACCACCGTCGTCATCTTCCCGTAGGGGAACCCCGAGTACCACACCCCTACTGCGCATGCCTGGCCAGGCACCACTGATGATTGTGGCAGGATGCCCCTAGGGATTGGCCAACCGATAAGGGTTAGGCACGCGACGGTAGCCGCTGCATACTCCGCTGGGGGCGCCACTGTAGCTACGTGGTATAAATGACGCGCGCGCGCGCTCCGCTCCCCTCATTCTCCTCCCGCAACGCCGCGATCGAACTAAGAAGTAATGGGAACTTGAGTCTACCCCATGGCTGCTTCGCATACTACTCAGGGTTCCCCTACGGGAAGATGGTGAATTTTTTTTCTGTTAAGGATATTAGGCAATGCAATCAGCCTTATCTGCAGACAACGAAGGCGGGAGTGGAGTCAGGGCTTTATTAGAAAAAGCAAGGATGTTCCCGCGACAGCTACAAAGCTGCTTCCGGCCCCGTTGCTCGCACTCGCTCCGACGAGGACACTGCCCCGATGGCTGGAGCGCCCACCAGTGACGACGGTTGACGCGATGGTCGCCTGGCGCTGCAGCGAGGGGTCAGTACGCGCTAGGGCGGCGTTTTCCCAGCGTGTTGATGACCAGGATGATGCTGATGAGCGCCACGAGAGCCACCAGCGCGTACGTCAGCACCTGCTTCTCGTGGGATGGGATGCGCAGCCGGTACGCCCTGTGGACGAGGGGGAAAATGCGGCGCTGAGGCGAGCAGCCCGTACGTTCGCGCAGTGGTGTGTCCAGAAAAAAAAAAAAATATGGCCGCGTATCTGCTCCTTTCGTTGCAAATGTCGACGAAAGACGATAGTCGACTGGCGCCCCTGCCAAGTAAATGCCTCCATTCTCTTTCGCACTCACCTCTCATGATGTTCCTCTCCCGTCTCGTTCCTCCCAAGATAACACGCTAGAGGTTTGCTCAAGTCAATTTAAATTACCGAGTTCCACTTCTCCAAGTCGGGTGTATCGATGAAAGCGCTGCCGTACGGCGCAGACGCGCGTGCATCGAGGCGCCATACTTTAGCGTTTATAGAACCACGTTGCCCTACTCCGCGAGCGTTCCAAGCGGAACATGGATGCTATCAAGTGGAACCTTTCGTTGCTATTGCCATTTGATTTCTTAAGTGACGCCAGGGGGTGGCGAGGGCAACAGGAGGCGCGGTTTTTTGCAGTTGATGTAGTATTTCATTTGCTATCGCAAAAACCAAGCATCCATGAATTTTTTAATAAAGGAACACTGCAAATGTAACCTATGTATTCATTTGCTGCCTTATATTTGCGCAATGCCTTGTTCTTGTCCAACAATATCGACAAGTATGAACATTGACACCGGACTTAGACGTTTAGATTTGTCTGTGAGTACATATAAGACTATTGCGCAGCTTTTGTTTCGCTTTGGCCGGGTAGCTGAATGGAGTCAGAGTCACAGACAGACAGACAGACAGACAGACAGACCAAAATTTCTGCGTTAAGTAGCCCAAGAGAGACTATCGCGTTTAAAAATGGCGCAGCTAGCACTAGTGGTGCAAGGTTGGAGAACTTGATTGATTGTGGGGTTTAACGCGCCGACGCAACGCAGGCGATGAGGCCCGCCGTAGTGGAGGGCTCCGGATTAATTTAGACCACCTGGGGATCTTTAACGTGCGCCGAAATCTCGTACACACGGGCGTTTTTGCTTTTCGCCTCCATCAGAAAAGCGGCCGCCGCGGCCGGGAATCGAAAAGGTTGGAGAACTAGCGGAGCTGGGAGCCGACCCAACTTCTTTCGGTTTTGCTAGGCTTTTCTAAGTTTTGTTAGGTTTTGCAATATTATTTTTAGGTTAGACTAAGTGCCTAAGGGTGAGGTCCTGTTTAGTCGGTCCCCGATACTGACAGCCGATCCCAGGGGGGAATAAGCAGGTCGCCCCCCAGCTCCGCTGTTTCTCCGGACTCGCACCACCAGTGCAAGCTGCGCCAATTCTTTTTGCGTTTTAGTAGCCCGAGAAAGACTACCACCGTTTAAACAGTAAGGGGTGCGCATGCGCATATGCCTCTTGCGCTCAACACTCGAGCAGGAGCGAAAGCCGGCTTCACTGTCACAAGACCCTATCTGCGGTGGTGCACCCTTTACAGGCGGCGCAGTTTTCTTTTTTAATGCGTAGCATTCTTTGCTGAGTACCCCCACAGCTAGCCAGGCCCGTATAACGCCCTGCACTTCCACAAAAATGCAGATATCGCGAAAGTTCCACCTGTAATCGCTATAATTGGCGTAAACGGAGATGTACTGGTCGCACGAAATTACGAAAAACTGAAAAATAAGAAAGTACAAAAATATTACGGAAAATGGCAAAACGTGTAACGCCTACCTTTCCAATATAATGCAGATTTCGCGAAAGTTCTACCTGTAATCGTTATAATATCGTAAACGGAGATACTTGGTCAAACGAAATTTCGAAAAACAAAAAATAAGAAAAATATAAGCTAATTACCAAAACTGGCGAACCGTGTAACCCCTGCATTTCCACAATAACGCAGATATCGCGAGAGTCCACCTGTAATCGTTATAATAGCGTAAATGGAGATAATTGGCCAAACGAAATTTTGAAAAAAACTAACAAGAAAAATATAAAATAATTACGGAAAATGGCGAACCAGAATAATGCAGATTTCGCGAAAGTTCCAAATGGGATCGTTAGAACAACGCAAATGGAGATGAGTGTTCGCACGAAATTTGAATAAGCTAAAAAAAAAATATTAAAAAATACTAAAAATGGCAAAACGTATAGCGCATTGCATTTCAACAATAATGCAAATTTCACGAAAGCTTCACCTGTAATCGTTATATTAGCATAGTGAGATAATTGGTAGAAAGGAATTTTGAAACACTAAAAAATAACAAAAATAAAATATAAGGAAAATTGCGAACCATGTAACGCCCTGCTTTCCCACAATAATGCAGATTTCGCGAAAGTTCCACTTTTAATTGTTACAACGTAAATGGAGATAATTCAGATTCAGATTCAGTTTATTTCATGTACAAGTACATCAGGGGGTTGGAGAAAAGCTGCAGTACTGCAGCTTGACAAAGCTCCAACCCCCTCGGACAGGATTAAGAAAAACAAAAAAAAATGGCTGGAAAAAAACTCGCACTCAAGACAAGCGGCATAAGAATGCTACGCATTAGTAGAGAATTCTCTAAAGTTCTGGAGATTTTTTTTTTTTTTTTTGCTATCGCCGAAACAGCTCGGCTGTTAAAAATAACGGATAATGGGCGGTCAGTGTCATTCTGGGCTTTTCCCTTTCGCGTACCACACATTTTGTAACCTCTCAGGCACTTTTTCACTTCAGATAATCAACCCTATCGGCACCCTCGTCGTGTCACAACTAGAAAAAATGGCAGCATCTCCATTCCATGGATGATGGCGAAGATGCGGAGTACGGGTACTCGAAATGACATTTAAGTTGCGCTCAGAGTGACATCCAAGTCGCGCCCCGACCGTCATTCGATTTGAGCCGTGAGTTGCACCTTGATTATCCCCTAAATGAAACTGCAACTCACGGCTCAAATCGAATTTCGCTTGATTTTCGCTTGATGGTGGTGTGCGCACGGATGGACATTAACGGACATTGGGAGGCCCTAAGGTACTCCGCACCGTTACAGGCGAGGGAGTAAGCCGTTTGGCTCTCGGGTAGTAACTCACGGTCGTAGCCCAATGGTCGTAGCCCAATGGGCGAGACGACTGACACTAACTCTACATGTCTGGTCTACCAGACACAGGCTCGAATCCTGCTGGTGCCTGTGTGATTTTTTGCGATTGTAAATGCTATGCGCACGGACGCGGACAGACATTGTGCGGTCCTAAGGTACTCCGCACCTAAAAGGAACGTGTACCAGTATTGAAATAGTATGTTGCTGCCGGTCGCGCGCAGAGGTATTGCTGCGCAAACAAGGCATCACTCCCTGGGCAGATGCATGTGTGCAGGCGGTCTGAAGCATACAAGCATTTTAAATTAGCACAGAGGGAACGTCAAAATAACGAATATATTTTTGACAATTATCTTGCGTTAAAGTTGAAATTCTAGCATTCTATTTTTCAACCCGTTATACTATTTTGGCTTTGCAATGGCGTCTTATGTATTACTGCTTGATAAAAAAGAAATGTGGGGCAGACTGCTGCACCGCGAATCAGCGACCCATACCCTCGAAGTGTTTACCTTTTCGCATTTTAAAATTCACGTTGATGCAGAGGCATATATGGGATTTCATAAAACTGCTTATCAATGCACTTGTGTATTAAAGCAAAACCTACCGTAAAAAGGCTCAGAATATAGGAGTGTGGCCGAGAAGAATGTTTACGCATTTTATGCAGTTCCGATACATACTTGCCATTTTTTGTAGATTGTTAGAGTTTAAAGATGCAGGTAGATTACTCTTTCTGGTCGTGAAATGCAGCTCAATGCCGAAGTCCCCTAACTTCGTTTGTGCTGCGTCTACGTCAGAGGGACCAGGAAAACAAAACAAGCCGCAACCTTGTTTTAACTCGCTTTACTCTATTCTGGCCCCGTAGGACGTTGTTCTCACAAAGATAGTAATAATAATAATAACGAGTAAAAATAACTTAAAAGTTTTTCTCTATCCAACGTCATCAGTGACGTAATAAAAAAAAAACAGATTTATAGGTTCGTGAACTGCATTCAAGCTGTGCGGTCACAAAAAAAAGTCACGCATCTCCACGAAGTGAATCGTGACGAATGGGTGAAGCACTGGAAATCGTTCTTACCGTAAATCACCCGTGGCATTGCCCACTCACGCATGTAAATGAGTGACAACGCGTGTGTACAGTGTGTTGCGACGGTAATTGGAACACTTTAAAAATTTTTCCTGAGCGAACCGGCGCTCTGTTCGCGCTCAAACTTCACACAAAGGTCGCATTTTGTGGTCTATTTTGTTTGACACCGGGAACAACGACGGTAGTAATAATAATAATAATAATAATAATGACTTTATTTGGCATCAAGGATACATGATGCAGGAGACCTGCAGAAAAAGCTGGCGTGATGCCAGCTTGACAAGGCCGCAGGCCCCCCTCCCTCTCCCCGAACACATGGCAGCAGCCGTCACACTTTCATAAAAATATTCCGGATCATACGCGTGAAATAAACAGGTCTACTACAAGAAGAATCATCATTGTACATGTGTAATGAAACGAAACGTGTAATGCTTGAACAAAATATAGTTTCACAAAATGCGAAAAATGTAGGCGCATTAGCCTTTAAAAAAAAAAAAAAGAGAAGAATAATACGCGTGATACATACAAGTGAAGCATACGAGAAAGTCTACGAGAAAAAAAAAAGAACAAAGGAGCAACAAACACTGTACAGGTGAAGCGCATTGGTGCGTATAATGCTAGAAACAAATAATCGATTTCGCAATGCGAAAGACAGGCGTACTTGCCTTGCAAACACAAAAACAGCATCATAAAGAAAGGAAATGCCTAATTTATCGCTTTGGCAAACACCACAAATACATTGTCATTTTCCGAAACAGTGAAAAAAACAAACAAGACACCACCAAACGTATCGCAGGAAAACACAGAGCAGTATACAAAAATACAAGTCAATAAAAAAACAGGATACAAAAATACATTTTTAGGAAAATTGCAAGTTACAGAGCAAGTGATCATGTCGCCAGGAGAAAATGACTTCGTAGTTGTTTAAAGGTGACTTTTTCTAAGTCAATTTCTTTATCCCAAAGTTCATTTAGCAATCGTGGAAGTTTATTTCCCAGCGATTGAAGACCGTATGTGGTTCTAAAGGTTCGAACATTCCACATTTCATTTTTTCGGGTATTATACTTATACTTAGGCTGGTTAAGTACTAAATCTGCCAACTGCTTTAGAAACGGGTTACAGTTTTTGATATCTTGCTTATATTTCTTTGACAAAATAAAATCGTACATTTGTATTACTGGCATTAGGTTGTATTTTTCAAATAAGGAGCGCGTATGATAGGTACTTGGCACGTCCTCTACCGCCCGTAAAAACCTCTTTTGAAGCTTATGAAGTTTGTTTAGGTTTTCTTGAGAAGTTAGAGCCCAAACTAGATGGCAGTAATTGATTCTTGATAAAAATAAGGTATTGTAAATTAACAACAAAATATTCCGAGTTGCCTGTTTATCCTGAAAACAAATAAACCCGATTTTCGCCTATGGGAAAATGGCGGCGATTTGGACGTGCGAGCCCGAAAACCGGGTTTTCTGATCGTCTGTTAGCTCATTTCTAGGTGCATTTTCTGATCGTCTGCTGCACCATTTGGCTCCGTACGTGAATCCCAAACATGCGTTTAACTCTGCAGGTGGTCCCGTCGTTCCAACATCAACTTGCGCTGGCTCGCGCGTCCAAATCAGCCGCCATTTTCCCATAGGCGAAAATCGTTTTTATTTATTTTCAGAATACACAGGTAAGTACCATCGTTGCTCCCGGTATCAAACAAAATAGACCACAAATTTCGACGTTCGCGGCAGGTTTGAGCGCGAACAGAGCGGCGGTTCGCTCAGGAGAAATTTTTAAAGTGTTCCAATTATCGTCGCAACACCCTGTACATCCAATCCAATCCGATACAATTCAATTTAATCCAACCCAATCCATTTCAATCCAATCGATTTCAATCTAATCCAAATCCAAATCCAATCCAATCCAATGCTCCTAGCGCATGCGCAACACTGTGTATACGGACGCCAAACCCCGGACACAGCGAGGTCCTAAGGTGCTTCGCCCTTAAAACGGAGGCATCTCTAAACCTTCGTTTTCCTGTGCGGTGGCTTTGGTCAGCGACTGCCAATCACAAATGTCCTTGTGACGCCATTAGGGCTGGACGAGTAAGTGCCTGGTGAGTGGCAATAATTCTAGTTTCCCGATTATCTGGCGTAATTGTTTCATTGCCACTGGGACAAAGCTACCTCTTAATTGTGTGATCCGAACTTGTATTTTTCGGTCACTTGAACTACAAAATGATTTTTTTTCCGCACTTCGTTACGACGAATCCTAGAGAACTGGTTCGCTTTAAAGACAAGGATGGCGGGTACCGTTTGTAGAAGGCCCTTTTCTTGTCGGCGTGGCACGTCACGGGTCCCGACATGTGCGGAGGGCTCGACAAGTCGGGCTCGATGCCGTTGCGGCCCAATTGGAGGCTCGACTGCTGCTCCTGCTGGTGCATCATCTTGGAGCGGGTCGTCTCGGGATACAGGTCGCCGTGCACCGGGATCCGCGCGCCGGGAGCGTACGCGCTCGACGAGACCCCGGCCCCGCTCGCCTTGCCCGTCAGCTGCACCTGGACGGGCAGGATGAAGCGGGGCGGGCTCCCGTGACCGGACGCCGTCGCGTAGCCGGCGCGCGGCGGCTGCTGCGGGCCCGGGCGGCCCCGGTCGCGATTCACGCTGGACATGGTGGCCGACCGCTTGGCCTGGCTCAGCGGACGTGGGTAGTCGGAAGCGTGGTAGCGCTGCGGGGAGCTCTGGCTCAGCGAGTGCGCAGCACCGGCCTGATCGAAGCGAGAAATCTTGAAATCGGTCGTGCGGCCCTGGGCGCTGGAAATGCGCTCGAGCGACAGCTGCGACTTGGCGGCGTAGCGGCTGCTGTTCGGATACAGGCTCTCGTACCGGGGCGTCGGCTCGTGCCGGGCGTGCTGCTGAGGCTGAGGCTTCTGCTGAGCCGCCTGGATCATGCCCTGCAGCGCGGACGCCTGTCCCGACCTCTGCGACATGGGCTCCTTCTGGCGGGCGGCGATGATCTGCGGGGCGATCTGCTGGGCGATCTGCTTGGCGATCCTCTCAGCGTCCAGGTAGCTCATGGAGCGGCCCGCGCCGTGGTAGCGGCCCTCTGCGGCTGCCTGGAACACGGACGAGACGGACTTGGGCGGCTTGCAGACGAGGCCCCCCGCGGGCCTGTCGTCCCGGCGCTGCGGGGGCGAGGCCCTGCCTCCCCTCTCCGATCGAGGGGAGTGGGCCTCGCCCTCCACTTCCCTTCGCGGGCTCATGCGGGGGCCCCCCGGGCGCTCTGGGTAGACGCGTTCCACGAACACCCTGTTCACCTTGGGTTTGACCTCGGGCCGCTCATAGCGATCGCGAACGATGTTGGTGACAGAGGACGGGAAGGGGCGGTAACCAGAGCCCTTCATCTTGGGCGGCTCGTTCTCTCGCAGAACGTGCTTGTTTTGCGCCCTGGACGGCCGTGCGTTGACACTCGCGATTTCAACGTTGGAAGAGGCGGCGGCGAAGGACCCGTTCGAGGTGCTGATGCTGCTCTCGCGGTGGGCGACGACTTGCCAGCGTTTCGGGCTTCGGGGGTGTGTGGAGGCATCGCTCGGAGGGGGAGCCGCGCTGGGACTGCGGCTGCGGCTGAGGTGCCGGCTTCGGTCCGTAGTAGAGCTAGTGCGCCCCAACGATATCGTTAGGCTGCGTGGGTACGCGCCGTCCGAACGGGATCGCTTGGCTCTCTTCTTTGAGCGCGACCTGCGCTTGGACCTCGAACGAGCGTTGTCCGAAGAGCTCGACTCCTCCTCTTCGTTGGCTTCAGCGGCGCTCTTCTCGTCGTCCGACTGCGTTATGCGGACGGCCTTGGTGGTGCGCACGCGCTTCCCGTTGACTTGGCACTCCTTGGTTTTAATCGAAGCCATGATCACCTGCTCGCCCCCTTCGCCCCCTTCGCCCTTCTCCTTGGGCTTCTTGGAGCCAGGGTCTTGCTTGTTTTTGTCCTCCTGCCCTGTCTGGCTGCTTTTCTCTTCCTTGACGACCTCCGCCCGCTGCGGGATGAGGTAGACGAGCTTGTACGGCGAGTCTGGACGGGCGACTATGATTTTCGCGTCCTCTTCGCTAATCTTGACATTAATATTCTCCCTCTTAATGTTAACGATGTCCTCCTGAATGTTCCTCTTGATCTCTTCGAAAGGCACTTCGTCGCAGCACGACTTGAGCTGCGCGCACTCCTCACAAGGGGGTGATGACGGGGGAGGAGGACTTCCTGTTTGGGGAGCAAGCGGCTGTTGTGGAACTGGTGGAGGAGCCATTCCCATGGCGCTCATCATGAAAGGGTTCATAAATGGATTCATGAAGGGCATGCCGGCCCCCATAACGTAAGGCGACGTGCCGTATGTCTGCGTGTCCACACCTCTCTCAGGCTGCCGGTTGCGCTGCGTGGCGGCATCGTCCGTGTCCGCCCGCGCGGAAACGCCCTTGGAGTCTGACAGGGGCGTGTCGGTCTGCGCTGTCGTAGACACAGGTCCACTGCGCTTGGTCTGCACAGCGGCCGTCTTCATTCCCGATACCTCGTCCGACTCGGTTGACGACGACTGCTCCTTCCGCGTTTTGACCCTCACGTGCTGCTCGATGCGAATGTTGGAGCCGGTCCTTTGAGGCCCCATGTCGATCGGCACCTCGTATTTGTTTGTCCAAACGACGTTAGTATCGCTGCCCGAAGCGGTCACTTCGATGTGGTCCTGCTGGTTGTTCAAGCTCTGGGTAGGGTCGTACTGGTCCATTGTGCCTGCCACCTGCTGCTGCGCAAAGCCGTACGGCATGGCCTGCATCATGGGCTGTGCCATCATAGGCTGACCCATCAGAGCCTGTCCCATCTGCCCCATCATGGGCTGCCCCATCATCGGCTGCGCCATCATGGGTTGCATCATCGGCTGCATCAAGGGTTGCCCCATCATAGGCTGCATCATGGGTTGCATCATAGCCGGTCCGTACATTATGCCCTGGTTGCCTCGGTACATCATGCCGTCCATGTACGCGTCATCGGCTTGTTCATCGTACGTGCTCCCTTCATCGTAGCCTGCTCCTGCTCCGTCGTCGTACATCCCTTGTGGGCCACCATCGCCGCCGATGAACACTTCATTCTGGAACATGACTTCAAAGTCGTCTTCTTCCGGATACACGGGTCGGCGTCCCATGCGGCTTCTCGTGGCGCGGCCTTTTGCAGGACGGTGCTCGGTTGCGGTCGCCGCGAAGTTTGCGTACGGGTCGTAGTCGTCCTCCTCGACTTCCATCTCTAGCATGGGTGGCCTGTAGGGGCGCTTCGGTCGTGGTCCGCAGATCCTCTCCATGCCGGTGTCAAACATCCGCTGAACTCTCTCTGGCATGAACCAGCAAGCATTGCGAGGCTGTTCCTCGGAGGAGGACGTTTCTTCTTCGTGAGTGTATATGGTGGCCCTCAAGCCCTTCTTGGCCGGAGCAGCGCTCGGAGATAGGACACGCTCGCCACCCAGGGACGCGCGAGGCCGGTCGGCGCCGCCCGCAACGCTCGGCTTTCCGGCCCCCGCCGCAGATCGCTTCTCCGCGGGATGCTCCCGCGCGTAGCTCTCCTCTTCCCTCTTCAGCCGGCTCTGCAGCGTCTTGCTCAGCTCGTCCATGTGCGACCGGCGGTCAGTGATGACGGCGCCCATGTCCGTTTTCGCGGACTGGCCAGTCGTACCGGTCGTGCCGGCCGTCGGCTTAGCAGCCTGAGCGGCCGCGGCAGGGGCCGCTTTGGGGCTCGCTTTGCCCGCAGAGGCCGGAGGTGGCGCCTTTTCTTGTCCGCTCATGCGCATATTCATGTCCGTCTTGACGTTGCCCCCCGACGACGCGAACTCAGAGTCGGGGTTCAGCCTAGCGGTCGTCTGCTCTCCCAGCTTCTGTTCCAGCTCGTCGGGCTTGTCCAGATGCTGGCCGATCCTTGCGAGCCGGGCCTCCTCTCTCTGCAGCAAGTTCGTCATGTCGTGCTTTGCATCCTGATCCACCTTCGGGGCAACCGGAACATCCTTGCCCAGGATATCGCGCTGGTAAGCGGCCTCCTCTGCGCGCAGGTTCGCCGAGACTTTGCTGGGCCGGCCTGGAACCCCGGACTTGTTGTCCGTGATCCCAGCCGCCATGTCGGTTTTGGCCCCGCCAGCGCTGGCCATGACGGCGTTGACCTGCGATAGTCAGAGCAGTCGTCAAGTGCAATCGGCACGTAAAAAGAACCAACTAGGTATCAGATCATCAATCAAGGGCTGACCACCCCGCTGGACGGCTAAGGAAAAGACGAGGTGAAAGCGCGGTAGTATTTTCTGCTTCCAAATAGCAGTCTCGTGATATCTTTCGCTCAGGAGAGGTGATAGCACACAGCTGGAAACTCGGGGTAGAGTTGGACGTCGCCGCAAGATGTCCGCGAAGGCTATCGTCGCGAAGGTCTTGTAGACGACGGTGAGGGCGAGGCTCAATCCGGAACGGACAATTCGCACCGGTCAGCAGCAGCAGCAGGGGACGAACAATGTGCGTGCGGAGCGTGTATACGAATGTGACAAAAATTTCGAATATTTGGGCCAAGCCGAGCATTACGTAAGGCTGCAAAATGTAAGTGGTCTATGTGGAACCTTATCGCGGCGAGGAATGACAAAATCTGGAAGGGTTAGAGCGGATTGTACTTTCCCGATTAAATACCTATAATGAGGACAAAATTATTTTCCCCGCACACGTTTGGATGCCGCGTTGGATGACGTACACCGTCTATACACAGATCTCCAGTAGACGCCACTCTTTAGCCATCCTGGCCCTAGACGTAGAAAAGGCATAGAGATAATACACTAGAAAAGGCCTTTGATCAGGTCGTTCATCAAGCCATACGGCCTCACGTCGCCTTCATAAATCCGGGTAAACGAGCAAGCATCGACCTCCAGTCGCCGACTGACCAACTCCCGTCCGTCCGTCTCACATACTATCCCCCTATCCTCTACAATACCGCTCGGCTACTCAGTAGAGTGAATTAGCCACCCTCGGAATTTCCGGCGCTGTGCAATACTACGCACGTCACCGCGATGACAACGATGTAACGCCAGCCGTGACGCGAATCGAATTGCGACGGCGCCGCACCACGTTGATCACCAAACCGAAAGATTAAAAACACGAAAGTCTAAAAGCCATAGGCAAGGATTCTTTCGCAAACCTTCGCGCACGCACCCCTATAGGCTCGTTTAAAAATCATTCCGTCCTCCACAGACCCAGTTCGATAGGCTAGCGTGAAACGCGGGCTGCCGAGCCCCGCGCGCGGCTACCCTTGGGCCGCCGTCCTGGCCGGTTTGCGCGACCCCGTCCCTGGCGTTTTCGCGCCACGATGTTCGCGGGAGGCGTGCTGAAGACTGAAGGCGCTCGGGCGCGACTTACTGCGGACGTCTAGCCCGTCGGAACCATGACGATAACGAAACCCAGGGCGGGAGCACACGCAGTCGCGGTCTGTCTCGAGCCTCTCGAGCGCGAGCGTCGAGCCACTGGGGCGCTTTGCTGTCGTCGTCTTCGGCGCGACGGGCCTATAACGCTGATAATGGCCACCCGAAGACTCTCAAGCTGATTCGTACAATCATTTGTCATCCCGCGCATACGGAGTGTACGTGTTGTTTTTTCTCTTACTCATCATTGTCTTCCAATTACAGCACCCCTTTGAACTAATCAGACCAATCTCAAGCGCTGGCCAACCGCCCATCATTGTCTTCCAAAAATGACATATTTTCTTGGAGCGCAGGATCTCTTTCTTTTTGTTGTTTACTGATGAGGTATAAAATACCGCGAAAAATATTTCTGGCTACGCCACTGCCTTGAGGACAAGGTCTTTTTTTTAGCTGAGCAGCAAATTACACAGCGAAAGTTATCTGCCTGCGAGGAAGGTTCGGAACGACCGCATCGTCGCCTCCGTACAACCGCAAGAAAAAAGAAACATACGCAACGCTAAATCGATAGCGAAAGCGAACTTTGAAGCCAATGTCTGTTAATGCGCACGATGGGTAAGTCTGGCAGTGCAGTAAGCCCGTATGTTTGTCACATGACCCACGCATGACCCGAGTTGCAAAATAGAAATCACATGACAAAATAGAAATAAAAAATAAGATCTCCTCAAGCGGCCATACCAAGTATGATGCGAACCTACTGGCTTTGAAAGCTAAATTTTAAGTGTGATCAAGTTGGTTTAAGAGCGTCATCCCCCGATGAGGAGCGCCAGAATGGATGAGTGCTATGTAGTGGGTCCTGTTGCCGAAGAGAAAAGGAACAGGAAAGGAACAGGAAAGGAACATCCCGCAGTGGCGGAAGGGTGAAGCTCCGAAATACCTCGAGAGAGAGAGAGAGAGAGAGAGAGAGAGGAGAGAGAGAGAGAGAGAGAGAGAGAGAGAGAGAGAGAGAGAGAGAGAGAGAGAGAGAGAGATGAGGATGACGAATATTTGTCACCTGCCCGGTGGGAGGCTTCCTTAGTCCGGCATGCCTGGACCGTACTCATTGCCTTCTACCCCAAGCGTTGCTGGTCTGAGAGGTCGGAGCTGGTCAGCAGCTCCCCACACTGCTCAAAGGTAGGGTTGGGTTTAGCGGTGAGGGTTGGGGGTTGCTGACACTCCCATACCACGTGGTACACACCTAGGTGCCTGGTTTGGGGTATAATGAATTCGGTGTATCAAGTGGGATATGGCATGTATAGAAGATTGTTATGTGTGTAGGAGTTAGTTTGCAATCGCCCTAAGGTGGTGCGGAAGTCGATCGGTGTGGGTGGAGAATGGACATTTGCGGCCGCTATGAGCGCGGGCAGCGGCGTCTGCCGCCTCGTTACTGTAGACATGAGTGCTGACGGCTGCTAGCCGAGCACGCACCAGTGACTGGAGCAGTGCTAGCCGAACGAATGGCGCCCACCTTTTTTGGTCACAATAATATATAGCAAGAATGGCGTGTAGCGCCCTCTACAGTTACCATCGAGGGATTCGTCGCCTGGAGCACGGCCTCCGCGATCGGCTGCCGGCGCCGCGCCGATCGCGGAGGCCATGCCTGGAGACCAAATTTATTTGCAGTTCTGTTCGCTCGTAGAATTATCAAGGCGGGTTGCGTCATGCGTCCATTTAGGTAGTTGCTTCAAGCGGCTCGGCAATCGGTGAGAGAGAGAGAGAGAGAGAGAGAGAGAGAGAGAGAGAGAGAGAGAGAGAGAGAGAGAGAGAGAGAGAGAGAGAGAGAGAGAGAGAGAATAAACATATTTATTATTCCCTAGTAAAGAGTCTTTAGAGTGGCCTCCTCATTTCAGGAGTCCATTGGCACGGGCCGCATCTTCTGCCCTCTCCACCAACTTGCGCTGGACGTCAAGGGAAGAGCTGGCCAAGGCGCTCTAGAGAGAATAAATATTAGTGATCATAAGTGCTGATGGCGGTGCACTCGCCCGGTGGAGGGAATCCCTAGTCTATGGGCACCCAGACTGCGGCTTGCCTTAGGCCCCTTTTCACTGCGGTTTGCTGGGATCCAAGGTCCGGGAGTCATTCATTGCTCAAGACCAATATACATTTACGAACTCGAGAAAAAAATTGAGCAGATTGCAAACCCAGCTTTGTCTCGAGCAGCGTAAAAATCGAGAATCCCGGGCCATCTGAACTAAAGAGGGGCGAAGCACGCAGTGTACAAGTGTATTCAAAGATTGTAAGTCTCTATCTCTTGCCAGCCGGCGCGCACTTGCAGGAGAAAACCTGGCGTTTGAAACCAATTCCGAGATGAAATTCGAGTGTATGAATTGTTTCTCGTCGTCTCGGCGGGCTTGTCGCTTGCGCTCGGCTATAGTGTCCCTAGATCCTGCCTAGCCTTCAAAGATACTGTGCAAACACTATCTTTACCGGAGTTGCGACCGAATGGGGGCACCCGATCCGAGCTCCGTACTCTGCCGCCTAGCTCCGGCATACGTGTGGTAGCGTACGTGTAGAGCGAGCGGCCAGCCGCTGTTGCAGCCGTGAAGTCCAGAAGCCGTACGCAGGCTAACGTACATAACTGTTTACTTCATAGCGAGAGGTGAGCCGAAGACAAAGAACAATGCCCCGACGGGCGAGGTTACAATACAGGACTCGAGCAGAGTGACAGCATGGATTCTCTGCTCTAACAGGAATGGGTTATAGCGCTTGCGGGGGGTCTATTTATACCCAAAGCGGTAACGGTCAAAACGCCAACAAGCGGCAACACGCCACGAACGTCACAGACACACACAACGCTCTTTCCAGAGTTCGTGAGCCGTCGATAGACTCGGCGCACGTTGAGTCCGGGAGAGGGGAGAGAGGAGGACTCCGCTGCGATCGCGGGGCCTCTGTGTCCTTGAAGAGCGTTGAGACGAGCATCGCCGGCAGCCGCCGCAGTTTTGAAATACGCCGAAAGCGAAGCGTCTGACCCGTGCTTGTCGAGACGTGAAAGTATGATTCACTGACAAGAGGGGACCTGTTTCAAAGGCGCACGCAGTGGCTTCGCCGCACAGCTGAGGAGTGATGCGGGAAAGTACGGCGGCGGGCCGATTCGTAACACCGGGAACACATGGGGGTCTCATTGTTCACATGCGCCTTCCATAATGCGCGGTTTCGATGCTGAGCGCTCGGCGTCTTAGACCTCGGCGCCTTGACGTTTTTGACCACGGAGATGGAACCGGTGTCGTTGTTCGTAGCATCCAACCTTCGTTGGCATTCAGCCGATTCAATTATGGTCCCACAATTCAACCAACGGCGGAAAACGCTTTCATGGTTGGCAACACTGCTGCGTGATTTAACAAAAAAGAAGAAAACGAAACACACCCAGAGAAGCACCTAAAATTCTAAAACAAAGAAAACGCTTTGTAGGTTTGGTGGTGCTCTCCGGATTTCGTTTCTCATCTGTCGCACGACATCAGTTGCAGCAGCAGCAGCACCTGTAACACGTCGCAGAAGGGCGTAGTGCACTGCGTTGATTGGACTCCGCCTGCCTGCCGGGAGCAGCGCTGGTATCAGCTGAGCATCATTCGACGTCTCCCACTGGCATTTGGCGCCGGCTACTTACTGGCCGCATCTCGTCCTATCAGCACGCCTGACTGTAGAACGGAGTTTAGGGGAAGAAAATACAGCGAAGTTGCCAATCCTCACTCAGCAGTAGTGAAAAAGTAGCTATTTGTACGCCTTTCGTCGTCCGGAAGCACCAACGTTCGTGATGGCTTTAGGTGAGCAGTGCATGACTACCACCCTTTGCAGCCTGCATTTGCTTTTCTCATTCTGAACTTTCCGGCCTCTTTGAGTTTGTTGGGCAATTTACGCTAGTTTAGCCGTATTCGTGCCGTTTCTCAACAAACAGATTTTTCTTTCGCAACGCACGCCTTGCTTGACGTAAACGCTTCGGTTTATCGCCCCGTGTTGCTACGCGCGTTTCTGCAGCCCTGTGCCGGCGTTTTTACAAGGGGCTAAAAATATTAACTGTTGCTGCCGCTCTTATCATTATTTTATATAGTGTACCTGAAGCGCGGAGGAGTGCAGACAAAAACAAGATATTCCCTGCAATGCACGCCAGCTGCCTCCTGGCTGGCAGAGTATTGTTTTTATCTTGCTATGTTTTGCACAGTCACTGTGGGGAGAACCAGACTAGTGCAGTGGATAGGCTGGGACGTGGCTTGCAGGAAGTAACGAAATGATTGCATTGTCGACTAGGGTATGACAAAAGTGACCTCGCCGTGTCCATTAGTGGGTGGCATAAATGCAGGGACCGAAAAAGGCAGATTAGTCCAGAAAATGTCCAGTACAAAAAGTGCACTAGTGAAGGTGCCAATGGCTGAAATGCTTGAATAGGATTGAAAGCCTACGATATTAGCTGACTGAAATGATGTGTGAAGCTAAGTTAGGTGCATTGGGTTACCTAGTTAACTTGGCGTATTATTGTTTTATTGTTTGTTACAATTGCTGTCTATCAAACCAATAGATATGCATGAAAACAGGGACAGTTTTTAAGCGCACAACTTGTTCCACTGTTTTACCTTTGCTTGACAGTTTTCTTGAATGAGAGGCCAGCCATTTTCATGTCACATTTCAGCTTATTGCCCACTGGCTGGTCAATGAAGTGTTTCATCACACGCACATAAAAAACGCCAAATTGTATTAGTAAAAATCTGCAAATTGAGCATTTCTGTACAGGAAATGCTGGGTCAAGTTGCACTAATGTTTGCTTTGGTACATGTCACTTCAAAGGCAGCTCTTTAAAAATATTTTGTGATGGCTGCACCGAATCAGCTTATTAAACTTGTTCAGTTTGCGAATTTTTATCCTAGTTCGCCAGCCATTTGTAGATTTCCCAAGCATACTAGTCCTGTTCGGTGTTTTGCAATCCTAGACAGCTCCTGCCGGACAAGCCTCATGTGTTTATAGCAACTGGAAAGCAAAATCAGATTTTGACATACACCAGTTTCCTTTAGGAGATGCTTTGCTACCCCAGATTAAAAACCTATGTGTTTCACTTGCCAAGTAATAGCAGCATATCAAGAGTTGATTACGATACTACAAAGGCCGCGCTTCTGTTTATGCACGCACTATTATGTGTGATGTCGCTTTGTGCCATCGATTACATTAGGGGAAGACGTGTTGCGGTGCTAGCAGACGCAGTTGCTAGCATTTTCTAGTGGTCTCCACGGTGCCGTCGTCTTGGTTGAATTGAATTGAACTTGGGGAAAATTGAATTGTGCAGCGCTGCAGAAGGAGACCCTCGAGAAGTTCCAGAAGGAGTTTGAGAACGACCCGAGAAATCGCCTGGCGCAGAATGTCTGTGCCAAGGTAGACATCAAGGACCTGTGCCTGAAGCGCACATCGGCTCACCTGAATCAAGTGGTGTCACACAAGGCAAGTTTGCCCTAGGGCCCCCTGCATGTTTGTCTCCGAGCTAGCATGTTGGCAGCTCTGCAAGTTTAGTGTGGCAGCTGGTGATGATGATGATTGCTAGTGGCACCTTCTTTGTAGCGGGGTGATGACGTGTCATCACCCCACCAGCATCAGTGATTTACTGTCACCAGCATTGGTGATTTACACACCCCTCCCCCCTATCTTTTTTTTTTCTGTTTATATATATCTTTTCTACCACTGTAGTTATAAACTAAGTTAGGGGGTCTTTGCGAAACTAGCTTAATGGATATCTCTCCTCTGGAAAACGAACTCGGCTAGCTATGCCGTAGCAACAACTACCAAGCCTGACTAGCCATATGGCAACAGGGATTTCTGCCTGGGTCGGAGTGCTCTCACTAGGAGACACTCCAACGCTTCAGCAACAAGGAATGGCTTTACTACCAGAGAGGTATAGGCAATTCACAACACAAAGTACAACTGCTGTTTTTGGCAGAGACAGGACACTCCGCTCAATGGCTGTCATGTTGGCTTAGACTTGGATATGTGTCGTTGTGGCCACAGGGTCCAGGTACTCTCAGTGGCCAACACTGAAAGAAAAGGGTCTGAAGGTTAGTGTGCGGGGCACGCACATGCGAGAATCTAGTGAGAACCACCTGGCCGTATTGCTTCCTAACTCATATTAAGCTCTTGGTTGTGTTAGTTAAGAGCTCACTTGTATGTTAGCACTTTTAATTATCACTGCTCTCCGACCTTTCATTGAGAAACTTTCTTTGCACTGCATTTTGAGGCGTCTTGAAAGGGCGGGAGTGAACAGGCTGCCCCTGTCCTGGTGGGTGCTGCAGGTGGATGTGGAAGGGCGGCCACCCACCAACCAGAAGGTGACCGGCCGGTGCTGGCTGTTTGCCTGCCTGAACGCAGTGCGGGTGCCCCTGATGCGGCACTTCCAGCTGGACGAGCTGGAACTGAGTGCGGCATACCTCTTCTTCTGGGATAAGGTAAAGGGGGCCTCCTTTCCCAGGATACCGTATTCTCGCGCATATAACCCGCACCAAAAATGTGAAAATTTCAGGATTGAAGTAAGTGCGGATTAATGCGAGGTGTTTCTTATAGTGCAGCTTCGCAAAACGCGTTGGCACGTGATGTCCCTCCAGCATTATTAGCGACTAAGCCCCTTTTACTCCACTGACACTGCTTATTTTGCACACAGAGCTCAACAATAGACAAACTTGAAAAAAATGTATTGGGCAAATCACCTAGTTACGTAGTCAGCTAGGTAATTTCTTTTGCATAAACAAATGTGTAATGTTGCTTGAGTAGTAGCTTTGGTTCATCCTTTTATGTGTAAAATATGCGGGCAATACGCGGGGATATATTTTTTTTTATTCGTCGACGGAAAGTCCAGCTGCGGGTTACATGCAGGGGCGGGTTATATGCGAGAAAATACGGTAGCTAGCCAGAAAATGTGCATGTGTGAAACCAGCCTTCTTACAACTGTCTCTTCAAGGTCTGCCGGGCAATTCTGGGCGGTCTGGTGCCCTGCCCGCCTGCTTTATTAATTTCATCGCAGTGTGTTGTAAAACTGTAGTGGGCGGAATGGTGCTTCAAAGTGGGTGTGCCTCTGTAGCTGCCATTCAATTAACAGTGTTTGCCTTTTACAGGGTCTCATAATTTAGCAATGGTGTTAAAAATGCATCTTTAAAGAATGCGGTGCCCAAAGAGCTTCAAAACCATGCCTTGAAGGGGCCATGCAGACGAAGCAAAAGTTTGGTTCTTTCGAAAGATTGCCTCGTTAGAATCATACTTACACCACTTCTAACACACACTTCGTTCAAGTAAGCTATATAATTAGGAAAAAAAAGGGGAATGGCCATGCGACCCACTAGCTCATTTCCTGCGACAGAACCTATGATGTCATATGCCCAGCTGTGCGATTGGCTGAGGCTGGCAGAAGCAAACACAAATTAGGCACGGCTTATAAGCTTGGCAAAACGACCTATTTGCGCTAATGCATATTCATTTTACCGTAAACAATGAAAATTACGAAAATACACGTAATCACAGAAGTTCCGATGCGCACTGCTCTTGGTACTGTGCACACTATACTTGTTTTAGCTGCACAGCAGTTCGCCGCCTTGGAGTTGTCTTACACAACATGATACTGACCGATTGGTGTAAGTGACGTCTTACGTGACCCTGTTTGTCGAGGATACCCCACGTTTCATGAAACGATTACTTTCTACCGTAACAAAAACAAGCCAGATGCAAATACGATCAAAAACAAAGCAACAGCGGACAACGGTCAGTGGATGAGTATGGTAGTGCCATCTGGGAGGACTGACGGCAAGCAAGGCTGCCGAGCCGAATGACGCAGTGAAAGTTTGTTTGAATACACGCCCTCATGACTTTGTTGCTAATGTCCCAAAAAACACACGATTTGGCGGGAGGATCAAAATTTTAACCTAAACTGATTAATTTCTCAGTGAATACGGCATCACTTGCTGCCGTACAAGCTCTGGGGGCACTATGAAACATGCAGTCTTTTGAATAAAACAAACTTGTATTTTATCTGCATGGCCCCTTTAAGTTGTGGATTTCGGGTACTGTCCTTTTCGTAACGTTTATGAGTATGAATATTCCTTTAATGCTACCGCTATGAAGGCTGATTGCACTTGGAGCAGGCAGTTGTTCCTTGAGGTCATGCGTTCCCCCGCACTGTGGCCGCACCCAGATTGAGCGCAGTAACCACTTCCTGAACAATGTGGTGGAGATGTGGCGCCGGGGGGAGCCCGTGGAGGGCCGCCTCTTCAGCTTCCTGCTGCGGGAGCCTCTGGAGGACGGCGGCCAGTGGCACATGGTGCACAGCCTGGTGGCCAAGTATGGCCTGGTGCCCAAGCAGTGCTTCCACGAGACCGCCACCTCGGAGTCCTCGCGCCGCTTCAACCAGATCCTCACCAGCAAGGTGCCGTGCTGTTACTCACCCCGTCATCTCCCTACTGCGCAGTGCTCTCTTTCAAGTGATGCCCCGCTGCGGTGGCTAAGGTGTTGTGCTGCGGAGCACGAGGACGCGGGTTCGATTCCCGGCCGCGACGGCTGCTTTTCTAATGGAGGGGAGAAGCAAAAACACCATGTGTATGAGATTGCAGCACATGTTAAAGGTCCCCATGTGGTCGAGGTTAATCCGGAGCCCTCCACTATGGCGCGCCTCATTGCCTATATTGCACTAGCGCGTTAAACCGTAGTCAAATCAATCTTTCAAGTGATGAGAGTTGTTTCGGGCACCCTTGCACCAGGCTTTTTGTTTTCATGCTAGAAGTATTGCTTGGGTATGCTTTGTAACAATTAAGTGTCTGCATGTTCTTGAAGTGGGGGGGGGGGATCCTAATGTTTTTTGTTGTTTGTAAGAAGATAGGGTAGCATCTCCGAAACATCCCCACTCCCCACTTAGAGTTAAGCACTTGCTAATCGATGCTGACTAATTGATGTCGGGAAAGGAATGAGGTGCAAGACACATTTGAACCCCTCGATTTCACAAATTTCTGGACAAATTGCCTCACCCCCTCCCCTCGCACCTCACAGTTGTCCATATCTTTAATGCTTTATCAATTTTATGAAATTCCCAATTTTATCGAAATAATTTAGGGGTCGTGGTGGTGTTAAATCGAGGTTGAGGGATAGTGGTTTTTATATTTGTGTAAACTTTCAGTGGGGAGTCGGGTATTTCAGAGATGATGCCCATCTTCTTGCTTTGTGTTAATGCTCCTACTGCTTTGTAATCACGTCTTTCAAGCAATCTTTGTTGGGGCAGATGTCAGTGCAGCAGTGTTTATAAAGCAGTGTGCCTGTCTGGCTTTAGAAAGCTCTTTAAGGATTACAGAGGGGCTAAATCTTGAGGTCGGAATAGCTAATGGAAAAAGAAAAAAAAAAGCAAGCCGAAGGATTGCACACAGGAGTCAGTCACATCATTTAAGGCTGAATATCGAAACTGAAATGTTTTTGAAAGGAGGAAATAAAAATGGAGGAAATGGCTGGGTTAAGCAAAGAGGCAGTCACGTTATTCTACGATTGTGTCCTTCATTTCGGGAAGTTGGATCAAAGGATTACACTGATTTCACTGATTCATTACTTTAGACAAGTTGTTATATGAACCCAAGCATGGTGCTCAATACAGACAGTAAGCATGCTCGCAACTAGTGCTCATTTGGGTCGATGAGCACACGAGGAACTTTTCGACTGCCATGGCCAGCGTGCATTTGACATTGCTGTCCCTCATATTTTGCAGCTGCGAGAGTTTGCACGGAACCTGTACACACTGTTGGCCAAAGGCTGCTCGGACGCTGACATCCAGTCTTCCATAGACAGCATGATGGAAACTGTGAGTTGCTGGCTTTTTTTTTTTTTTCAAAGCCGATTTTGTTGGTCTTGCATGCTCAGTTGTGTCGTTGCTTGTGCAAACATGCAATTTTACTTTGTTTTTATTTATTTATTTATTTATTTATTTTAGTTAACAGACCCTCATGTTTTCGTTCATTCATATGGCGTAGCATGCTAAGCGATATGGCTCGGCTAACCTCGCTTTTAACATTAAATGCATTCTCTCTCTCTCTACTCTGGGCAGGCTTACATGATATTGATGGTTACACACACACATACACAAAATATTGCTATACTGAATACTGTCGCATTTAAGCTGCAGAAAGGCTGCAAATTCGAGAAAAAAAGAAAATGCAGCGGAAAGGCGCATGCCACAGTTTCGCTTCCCGTGTGCTGTTACTTGATTTGATATAAAAAGGGGGCCCATGTAATGGAAGTTTTTTTGCCCAATGGAGGATGCAGAGGTTGTAAGTTGGGGTGTGAGAATACTCGGATATTCGAATATGAATGGAATATTACCTCCACAAATAAATTGATTTGTGAATCAAATATCTGCTATTCGATTTTGGGAACAGTTAAGTAGAATTTCCAAATGGGCCCAGCTCTGCGAAAGCGAGAGATGTCAGCACACGCTGGCGCATTACAGCTATACCTTCTGCTCATTTTCCGTGTAACTTGGCAAACTTAATCGCAATAATGCTTTCGACGAACGTGCCTTGTAGAGGCCATAAATTTTATCACGCAGCACAGATTAATTTGCGATTGCGTCGATAAGATCTTTCCTCCATGCCATAGACTCTGGCTGCCATTTTGAATTCCGCGACCGGGTGTTTACATGTTGGAAAGGTTCCGGTAAATCAGTCACTGCCGCTTTTGTTTTTGACACACCTTCGTAGTTTGAAAACAAAGGTTGTGGCTTTTTTTGCATGCAGTTGGTGTATGCTCATTGCATGTTGCCTTTTTTTTATTATTGACGTATGAGACCACAGGGCACGATAGTTCTACTACAACTTTGTTGAACCAATGAGCTGTCAGTGCAAATCCGTCAGTGGTTAGTGCAAGTCATCTTTCCACCACTTATCCTTGATGTCCGCCACGAGCTTCCGAAGGAGTGTCTTGTTGTGTTCCCTGACCGTGGTACTGTAGCAAGCTGCCCTTACACAGAATAGCGCAGGCTTGTGCACAGCGACTCTAGTGTGTTCCCCTGCCGCACCACCTTCCACTACGTATCATTCACGCTTCGCGCTCACCATGTGCTTCCAAAGAAAAGAAGGGCCTTATCGTCGTCCATGATGGTAGTTCTGTCGTGTTTTCGCGTCCTATTATTCATGCCTGCAAAGTCTTCGCTTCGGAGTTAAAAGGCACCATCTACTCAATGCATATGATTGCAGTACAGCAGCTCTAGTGCAAGGCTTTCTTTAAATGCGTATCGTGCCTGCTTGGGATTTCTGAAATACCGCCTCATGGCGGTTCGGCGAGTGGACTGCTGCGAATGAGAGTTTAGAACTTGTGGGTTTCTACATTTCACACACCAGTTATTTCCCACCCCGCAGCCATCCGCGCTCAGCAAACATGCCTTGCGAGCGCCGGCTGGACCCGTTGTTTGCGGAGACAAAGGCAGGGGTGACAAGGGCAAAACACCAGTGGCAGCATTTATTGCAACGTGCAAATAAAATACACTGCATACAGACTGATTGTAGGCCATAACGGTAACATTGGGAGCGAGGCATTAAACAGCGCTAGAGATTGAGATGGTTCGACTCACCGATGGAATACCGGCGCAGCGGGGCCCGCGCGTTGTGAGCGCGGGTGCAGTCTCCGAGCTCACTCGGACGCGTCTCTCCGTGGCGTGTTCCCCAGGTCCGGACCATCGCGCCGAAACGTCCGCGCGCTACCGCAATCCCCAAGACAAGAGAGCGTCCTCTCGCCATGCGACAACCCACCAGACCTCGCCATTTGGTAGCGCTAGTAGGGAGGAAGAACTGGTTCTCCGGTACGGCAGAGGGGAAAAGGGTCAACGCCTCCACCCTGGCGACAACTAACCCTCCGGTTGCTGGCACCCTCCCGTATGGCTCCCGTCGCGTGAGCGAGGCGCATTGTGCAACGCAGGCCGCGATGGGGAGCTAGCCAGAAAGAGGTTCGCGTGCAAGTCACGACCCCCACAAACTTTGTTCTTTGAGTCGTAAAAAGAACATCATGACTCCCGAACATGCGA
This sequence comes from Haemaphysalis longicornis, assembly GCA_013339765.2. Classification (NCBI taxonomy): domain Eukaryota; kingdom Metazoa; phylum Arthropoda; class Arachnida; order Ixodida; family Ixodidae; genus Haemaphysalis; species Haemaphysalis longicornis. The sequence continues at coordinate 24,777,280 of CM023453.1, read as the reverse complement.
AATAGCTTCTGTTGTTGCACAAAACTCGGTGGAAAACTGAGGCCTGTTAAAAATATTTGATATTCGATTCAATATTCAGATTTTTCTTATTCTATTCGATATTTAATTCAAAAACTACTACTATTCGGTATTTCTACACCCCTAGCTGTAAGCATGCCGCACTGGAACCTTTGTGTTTATTAGTAGATATGTCCACTAACCCTGCTCTCAGGCTGTGCGAAGTTAGGGGAACGCAGTGCTGTGCAACAGTGACCTTGTAGTACGCTGTTAGATGTTAAGGAAAAGTGGTTGGTTCTTGAGTATTTCTGGAATATTTTCAATGTCCAAGTTTGAGCTGGGGTGTAAATAGATACACTGACAGGGGTCAGTTTCCTTTTTTCCGTACAAGGTGACTTAACGAATCCACCTTGCTTGTTTCTTTCTATCGCTGCCAGTTGTGGTTGAATGTACGTACTGTGAATTACCTTGTCGACTTCCGAGATTTCGGTGCACGTTAAAAGATCCCCAGGTGGTCAAAATTAATTCGGAGCCCTCCACTACGGCGCGCCTCATCGCCTGCGTTGCGTCGGCGCGTTAAACCCTACAATCAATCAAACCTCGCCGACTTCACGACAGCTCGTAAAATGTGCATATGGAATCCCGTAGTTGCACTTTCATTACAGCCAGAGTCGTAGCGGAGTAGCAATGATTCCCACTTTGGGAACTGTGGTAGTATTTGGGCTTTGTCGCTGGTACTGACAACTGGATTTCAATTTCCAAAATGGCCACACGCTTATTGACAAAAGGTGAGAGGTCCTTTGTCTCTTCATTCGTCTTCGTGTTTAAGTAGTGCTTTTTTAATCATGAACGTATACCAACAAGCCCAACTGGCAGTTCTTCTAAGTGAGAGGTAAGGCTTAAACCAAAAAAGTTTATTTTTACAGTTATGACTATGAAAATTGCGGGTCATATGTAGTTTGTCATTCTGATTGTAGATATCAAATTTGTTTTTGTTTAAAATGACTACAGTCATATTTATTTGGCTTTTTATATTTGTTTTTTGACAGCTTTTCTAAAAAATCTGCTGGAGGGATAGTGCTGAACAAGGTACCAGTGAACTGTGGACAAGTTGAGTGGAGTAAGACTAATACTATCATTCTATCTGGTCTGTAGCAGAAGTGACGACCCTTTGAAATTTGGGCCTTGAAGGCAAAACCGATTTTTCTGGTTCCCACCTTTCAAGTCCAAACTTCAAATGGTCATAACTTCTGCTACAGACCAGATAGAATGATAGTGTTTGCCTTATTGCACTCCATAATTTGTTTTGATTGCTTGTAGGGTTTAGCGCGCCGATGCAACACAGGCAGTGAGGCGCGCCGTAGTGGAGGGTTCCGAATTAATTTTTGACCACCAGGAGATCTTTAACCTGTGCCGAAATCTTGCACACACGGGCGGTTTTGCTTTTCAGCTCCATCAGAAAAGCGGCCGCTGGTGCCGGGAATTGAACCCGCATCCTTGTGCTCAGCAGCGCAATGCCTTAGCCACTGAGCCACCACGGCGGGTAGTCTTTGATTTGTGCACACTTCACTGGAACGGCAGACGGGAGCGCCATACCACGAAAGGACAGGCTGCGCGTGCTCGGCATGCACATACAAGCTAACGGCGCCAACTCGCACACGGTGCAACGGCTTTTACGCAAGATCACTGCGGCAATGACGCTCATCCGCAAAGTCGCCACATGCCACGCTGGGATGCCGGAGGCCACTGCACTACGGCTAGTCCAAGCGTTCGTGGTCAGCCACGTTGCATATGTCGCGGCCTACCACAACTGGACGGCGGCGGAGACCCAATGCATAGACGTGGCCCTCCGCCAGGCATACCGCGAGAGCCTAGGACTGTACAGATGCACTAGAACGGACCGCCTCCTTGAGCTGGGTGTGCACAACACACTCGCCGAGATTGCTGAAGCCCAACGCATGAACCAGCTAAATCGCCTCTCAAGCACGCCCACCGGTCGCCACATCCTCGACAAAGCAGGACTTCGCCCTCTCTACGATCCCCCACCGCAAGCACAACCCCTACCCCCCGGTCTTCATTCGCCGCCTGCACATCGCGCCCATTCCGAAGAACATGCACCCGGGCATCCACGACGCTCGCAGGAAAGCCCGGGCTAGAGCCCTCAGTAGACTGTACGCCAACAACGAGAGGGCACAATACGTAGACGTGGCCGCATACCACGCCAGACCCGAGCAGTACGCGGCAGCGGTTGTGACTGCGACCACGGGCATCACAGTCTCCGCGGCCAGCTTCCGAGCAAGCACACCGGCGCAAGCAGAAGAAATTGCCATCGCCCTCGCCGCAACCGACCCCGGCTGCGCAGTCATCCTCAGTGACTCAAAATCGGCCATACGCAACTACGGTACCAACGCTGTCGCGGCAATCGCGGCACGAATTCTCAGCAACGCTCCAGGCTCTACCACCCGACCCTTGAGACTGCAATGGTTCCCCGCACACGAGGAGCAGGCCCCCGGGGTAGACCGCGCTTGCAACCGCAACATCACTGCGGACCGGGCCGTTCGCGAACTCGCCAGTCGGGCGGCCCCCCAGGAGAGGTCTCCCCCCACGCCCCTGAATCCCGGACGGAGATCCCATGAAGATGCGCCCTACTTGCTACCTACACCACTAGAAGACTATGGCACCATACTACGGTGGTACCAAGACACCAGGAGACGGTTCCCGGCCCCACACCCCAACCTCACTCGAAGCGAGGGGACCCTCTATCGCCAAATACAGACAGACTCTGTGCTCACACCAGTACTGGGCCGCCACATAGCCCCCGCAATCTACGAGACATCCGAGTGTACCGTCTGCCGCGCCACTCGCGGCACGCTGGCCCACATATTACAGTGCACACCCCAAGACCCCGCACCCTCAAGCATCCGACAGCTACCAGTGACAGTGCGAAGAGCCATCACCTCGTCAGACTACAACACCCAGAAATTAGTCGTCCAGTGCATCCGGGAGGCCCTGGAGAGGCAGTGGGTAGGCGGCGCGAGCCCCTTGGGGCCGAGCACCGGACGCCCGACCTGAAGCTCCTAGGGCTGGCCCGGATGACGCCATCGGCGCCACCGGACCGTTACTAGTCAATAAAGTCTTTTCTCTCTCTCTCTCACTGGTACCTTGTTCACCTCCATTCCTCCAGGAGATTTTTACAAAGGCTGTCAAAAAATCAAATATAAAAATTCGAATGTGAATGCATTCATTTTACACAAATTTTCTATTAAAAATCAGGATGACAAACTACATACGTCCGTCAATTTTCACCGTCATAACTGTAGAAAAAATACAAGGTATTTACCAAGGTAATCGCTAACCGAATCTCTGCAACCTAGATTTCAGTCAACCTAAAGAACAAGCAGGGTTCCGTAAAAGGGTATTCAACAATGGACCATATTCACACGATCAATCAGGTGATAGAGAAGTGCGCTGAGTATACTGAAACCCTATATATAGCCTTCATAGATTATGAGAAGCATTTGACTCGGTCGAAACCCTAGCAGTCATTCAGGCATTACGGAACCAGGGGGTAGATGAGCATTATGTAAGAATACTAGAGGATATCTACAGTGGGTCAACAGCTACCATCATCCTCCATAGGGAGAGCAGTAAAATACCTATAAGGAAGGGTGTCAGACAAGGAGACACAATCTCTCCAATGTTATTCACAGCATGCTTACAAGAAGTATTCAGAACGTTGGATTGGGAACAGGGTGGGAGTAAGGGTTAATGGAGAATACCTCAGTAACCTCAGATTTGCTGATGACGTTGCCTTGCTAAGGAACTCGGGGGACGAATTGCAAAGCATGCTTTCCGCACTGGGCGAACAGAGTAGAAACCGTGGGCCTGAAAATTAATATGCAGAAAACTAAAGTAATGATCAATAACCTCGGGACAAGCACAGCAGTTTGAGATAGGTGGCGAGGCAGTGGAAGTGGTAAGTGAATATATCTACTTAGGCCAAGTTGTGACCCCAGATCCCAACCATGAGGCAGAGATAATTAGAAGGATCAGAATGGGGTGGGGTGCATATGGCAGACATTCTCAGATAATGAATAGCAGCCTACCATTGTCGCTGAAGAAGAAAGTGTATGACAGCTGCATCTTACCGGTACTCACCTACGGGGCAGAAACTTGGAGGCTCACTAAGAGGGTTCAACTTAAATTGAGAACGATCAGCGGGCAATGGAGCGGAAAATGATAGGTGTAACATTAAGGGACAAGAAGAGAGCGGAGTGGGTCAGAGAGCAAACTGGTGTAAAGACATATTAGTAGAATTAAGAAGAAGAAATGGACGTGGGCAGGGCATGTAATGCGAAGGCAAGATAACCGCTGGTCATTAAGGGTAACAGAGTGGATCCCTAGAGAAGGCAAGCGTTGCAGGGGGCGGCAGAAAGTTAGATGGGCAGATGAGATAAGAAGTTTGCGGGAAGAAAATTGGTCACAGTTGGCACAGGACCGAGGTAATTGGAGAATAATGGGAGAGGCCTTTGCCCTGCAGTGGGCGTAGATGGGCTGGTGATGATGATGATGATGATGATGAACTGTAGAAATAAAGTTTTTTATCAAAGGCCCATGTGCCCCCTTAATGCCTAAACAGGTCCTTTCACGCTTTTTTTTCCCATTTGTAGTGGCTCCATTGCAGCTGTGTGTATTCTGCAGACGCTGCGTGTGACCGCTGCCTTTCCCCCTTTGTGCAGGTGTACCGCATCACGTCTGTCTGCCTGGGCACACCCCCGACCACCTTCACCTGGGAGTACTACGACAAGAACAAGGCCTATGGCCGGCTGGGGCCCATCACCCCGCTCGAGTTCTACGAGAAGCACGTCAAGCCGCTCTTCAACTTTGACGACAAGGTGCGGGCCAGTTTTCTCCCGAGTTCATGCGAGCCCCGTACCGTTTCTGTTTTTTTCCTTACCGTAATGTGTATTTGTGGCTTGTGCGCTAGTGGGGGAATGATCATCTTACCACACAAGAACTGCAGTAGACGACACTGACGTACGCGAAATTTCAGTTTGGGCAATCAGTTCCTTGTTGAACTTGCCATTGCTGGCTTGCCGAACACCTCATTGCATTCCCCATTACGATGCTCTTCAAACTGTTATTTGCAGTTCTTGTTTCAGTTGTCGTCGTACTCTGACTCTTGACTTGTCGTATTCCTCTTTCCTTGATTGCACGCATGCGCACGTACAAAATGTTCTCACACAAAGGCACCTACACACGTTGTGCGTACGGGGTGCCGCAACTGACCTGTAAAGAAACCAGGTGTCATGCAAGGGCTGCATGCATGCATGAGAGCCAGGAAGAGTGCCGTCGTCCGGGGTGTGTTTGGGGCCCTGCAGGTGTGCCTGGTGAACGACCCGCGGCCGTCGAACCCCTTTGGGGACACATACACGGTGGACTGCCTGGGCAACGTGGTGGGGGGTGTGCCCGTGCTCTACAACAACCAGCCCATGGAGGTGCACCTGCAGGCCGTCGTTGACTCCATCAAGGCCAACGAGGTGGGTGGGGGAGGGAAGCATGGTTGGGCCGCTGTCCGTTTTTTCAAGTGCAGAGCACTTTAGGGGCTTGCCTTGTCATCGAGCTCACTCGCTGGACCCAAGTAGAGCCCCACAGCGTTCTGTCGTAGCGGCTGTCGTCGCGGCGTAGCCCAAGAGGCTTCAAAAGCCAAGCGGTGTATATAGGCATAAGTGTTTGAAACTCGTGAACTGCTTGTCCTCCCTGTTGTTTAACGCAAAGAAAACTGCTTGTACATTCGAGGCGTGGCACTGCTACCAACTAAGAATGCGTGCCACTCCTAATTACTCTGCACCAGCGTTTGTTTTTTCTATCAGGGCGTGAATGGTGAACCAGCAAACGATTTTCAATCGTCAGGTTCGCAATCCGACAGTAATAATCTCAGAAATTGGCTGAAAATGTCAAGCAGTGCCTGTTTGCAAAGCTACTTTATGATTTTAGGCAGTTTTATTGCCTTTGTGCACGTTGTTCTAAGTTTGTGGTAGTTCTACTTACCCCAGGACCATTCTCGAACAGTTTATAACAGTTTCAGTTTCGTTTCTGCATCGCGAAATTCATATTTAGTGCTACTACGCAGTTACCCAACTTCAAGGCTACCTGCCATGGCGCCTCGAGCGTCCGCAACTGATCCTCGAACAAAGCACGCTGCTCCTGATTTCCCCCCCACCTTAACCCGATTTCTGCGATAAGAACTTCAGATGCAAGTCAAAAGATCAGACCCAGTCGCCAGATATCTGTTCCGACGAGGACAGTGCTTCAAACTGGCCTTACACACTGCCAGCTGTTCGCCTTCCAGTTTCGTTTCCATTCGAGGGTACCTCCGGGTGTCTAGTGTTGCTGCTTAGTTGAACTGTCTATTCGGACGGAGTCTCCGATAAGTTTTTATTCTGTTTCATTTCAATAATGTTAGGTGGCGCTGCAATGGAGGAGGCTCGTTGTGCTGATCTTTTTTATCGCGCAACAACTACTGTGCTAAAGTTTGCAGGGCACGATTCTAGCGCATCGCACCTCATTCCTGCAAGCAAGTCTACGATAGCAAGTCAGCAGATGATAATAAAGCGCAGCTTTATGTTTTGAGAGATAACTGACTGTGAACGTCAACAAGCATCAACCACTGAGTTCAGTTTTCAACTTCATGCATGTTTTTCCGCATCGCCTGCTTGTCCCAAATATTGTGCTGGCTGTAAATGCAAAGTCAGTCATTAACAAGACGTTTTTACGTTATGTGGCGGCAAATTGGTGCCTCTGATAATGTCAAACCGCCAGATTTATTCCAGGAAACCACCCGAAATTGCACATTTTGAAATGGAGGTTGGGCTTCATCGCATGGCACAAGCACCACGCGTGCTAACATTTTTTTAAAAATCTGACAAACTGTTTCGTGAAAGTTGACATTTTTTTCCAGGGCATATTTTTGAAATGTTTCCCTACAAAATGTATATTCTAATTTTTTTCTACTACCAGTGGTTTGTTATACACAACTCCTTTTTTATAATTTTTTTCGACAACTTGACAAAAATTATGATTTTGGTATTTTTTCGCAACTCAGATATATGAAAACATTTAAAAAACTGGTGTCATTGAAAAGGCCATTAAATAATCAGAATTTTTCATCCCTGTAATTAGTGCCTAACCAATTTTTTTAGCAGAAAAAAATGTTTTCTTGGACCCCTAGAAATCGGTCAATTTTCCCGTGGTCACGAAAGAGTTAAGCAAGGGAGGAGGGCAGCAATGTAGCTTATCACCGAAAACTCAGTTTCGATAAAGGCCCGTTCGCACTTGCGACTAGAGTGACCGAAAGCTACGCCATTTCTGTTGCTCTTGTCACCCAGCATTGCTTTCATTGTGCAACTAGAGTGATTGGTCTCAAACCAATTTTTGTTGCCACCGTCGCTCTTCATGCGGAAGGAGGAGGCGAAATGCCCTGACATCATATCCTGCCAAAGCATGAACGTGCAAATTGACATCGGAGACGGCTACAGCACGTTGCCTGAAAGTGACTGCCAAGACCTTGTTCTTGGTAGAAATGCTGATCGACATAAATACCTAGAACGCCACCCTTTATGACAGGATAACGTACATTAAATAAATATAAACTTCAACCTTTGCGATGTCTAAACCGAAACTGCCGTAAAGTCTCGTTCCATGCGAGAGACAGTAACAAGAAAAACAAAAATCCGTCACCTCCGTCACTCCTGTTGCAAGCAAGTGTGAATACTGAGGGCGTCTATTGCTCGAGTCGCAAGTGTGTGTGAATAGGCCTTAAAGGGGCCATGCAGACAAAACACAAGTTTGGTTCATTCGAAAGGTTGCCTCGTTCGAGTCATACTGACACACCTCTTAACGTAAACTTTGCTGAAATAAGCTATATAATTAGAAAAAAAAGGGAATGGCCATTTGACCTACTAGCTCATTTCCCGCAACAGAACCTATGTCATATGTGACAGCTCTGCAATTGGCTGGGGCCTGCTAAAGCAAATGCAAATTAGGCCGGGCTTGCATGCTTTCCGAACAAGCTATTTGCACTTAAATTAAGGGCACATTTTTTTATAGCAGTAAGAGTGGTGGGGTAAACAGTGGAAGTTACGAAAGCACTCGTAAACATAGAAGTACCGATGCGTACTTCTGTTGGTACTGCACGCACTATGCTTGTTTTAGCTGCACAGCACTGCGGGGCTTATGGGTGGTCTCAGGCGACACTGGCTGATTGACGCAAGGGACGGTGTCTTACGTGGCCATATTTGTCAATCGAGCACTAGGTCTCACGAAACGATTATTTTCTACCTTAACAAAAATAAGCCAGGTACAAATACGGTCTAAAACAAAGCAAAGGCAGAAAACTGCTCGCCGTTAAGGTCCCTAAAATTGTGGTATTGTGGTGCCATCTAGGTTGACTAACGGCAAACAAAGCTGTGCAGCAGCTTGAATACCTGTTCTTGTGGTATCATTGTAGATGTCATGAAAACACACGACTTGGTGGGAGAATCAAAATTTAACTTAAAATCGATTAATTTCTCGGTGAATACGGCATCATTTGCTGCCGGACAAGCGCTGGGGACACTATAAAACACGAAATCTTTCGAATAAAACAAACTTGTACTTTGTCTTCATGGCTTCTTTAAGTTGTGGATTTCGGGTACTGTCCTTTTGTAATGTTTATTAGTATGAATATTCCTTTAATGCTGCCGCTGTGAAGGCTGATTGCACTTGGAGCAGGCAGTTGTTCCTTGAGGTCATGCGGTAGGACATAGCGCTGTTGGTGCTGCTGTAAACTTACTGCACGCAGCTAATTGGCAACAACCGAAACATGGAGTTCGCTGCCGCCTCCTTCCTTGTGCATGACCTCCAAGTGCACCGCAGAGGCATGGAGTATGTGTCGCTTGCTGAAACGAAAGTAGCTTGCCGTATCCACGCACACGGTTACGAGCAGAGTGGGTGCGAATAATTCTCCCACTGCAAACTCACTGGTACAGCACCTTCAGCAAGCACCCCGGTCATGACGGCATGAGCTTTGTGGGCGACATGCCACACGAAACTAGCGAGTGATTGGAAGCTTCGAGGACACTCTTTGATAGCCTGGTGAACTCAAAAATGGCCAAGTGAAAGCATTGATATCATGCCAATGATATCCGCTTCAGTCATAGATCTGCTGATAGTTAGCTTCTGGTGGCATTGAAAAAATGTTTTCTTATTGTATTTAGTGTACCCAGTTGCTGCTCAGGCGGAAGTGCTGTTTGTTATGCATACAAGTTAGGGCTGGTCATTTATAAGGGCACGGAGTACACATAAAAGTATCGTTGGCAGTTTTTATACTAATTTCTTTTATTTTTTGTTGCTCGATCTGGTAAATACTGTAAACATTTAGATGAACCTGTTTTGCAGATTGGCCCAAATACACCACGCCTTGCGGCTTTCTGCAGAATTCGTTGGTCAGGTTTTCAGGACCGTGTCCACTGAAGCTTAAGCATGTCCTGAACCGATTTTAAATTGGTTGCACATATTTTGTATTTAACTGCTCCAAATTTGGGATTTGGTGCTCCAGAAATTGCTTCAAATCTGATTTGGGCTGTTGCACCCCTGTAGCACATGTACTGTTTTTGGGGTTCCGGCCACGACTGTATTTCCAACCTGTTTGCTTAGGAATGTGGATGTTGTTTGTCCCTTTCCAGCCCGTGTGGTTTGGCTGTGAAGTGTGCAAGAGGTGCGACCTAAAGCGAGGAGTTTTCGACACAGACTTGTACGTATCACCTTTGTTCTTTCAATGGATAATTTTTGGTCCTGCTAATACCCCTGTCACACGGCAAACCTAATGTTATTCGAATTGAATGACAATTGCAGTTAATGGCATTCGGTTTGGTTATTTGGGTCTACATGGGGAAGCAAATGTCATTCGATAGTGATAGCAGTGACGATGAGCGTGCTCGCAAAACCATAAAACTATGTTTCAAGTGCATCTAGAATGTTTTCATGCATATTTTTTTAAAACATAAGAAAGGATTTTTTTTTTTAAATAAGAAAATTATTTTTTAGGTGACGGACATCACAAGCTGAGAAGTCCGCAAGAAATCCATATTAGGGTAGTGCGCTCATTGGGGACGAGATTTCCTTTTTTTGTTAGTGCTTGTTTGTCTTTCCTTACTTTAAAAACAACGTGAAGGGTAAAATACGTTTACTAACAGTTTTTAGAAACGGTATTCTTTGGCTTATTACTGAACTTTGTTTTCTAGTGACACACCACTGCTGTTGAGGCTACTCATTTGGCTGCTGAATGAACTGCCGAACCTCAGTTAACCGCTAAATGTCATTCGCATCAACTGTCATTCGGTATTCTCGCGTAGCGCCGAATAATGACATTTAGAGCGAACGACATTTGCTCTAAATGTCATTAGATCTGCCATGTGACAGGGGTATAAGAGTCTTGGATTATAGCTCTTGTCTGTAAAAACCAGCTCCAAGAGAAAGGCTTCTTCCTTTTGTATGGGGGAGGCAGAGGGGCTGCTGAAAGGATACTGTGCAGAAACGCATCAGTTAGCTCTGCATTTTCATCTCTGGCGGCTGTGTCTGAGTGGTAGGGGGCTGCTGCTGCTTAGTGCCCCAGTTGTGTGGGGCCTCTCCTAAGACGGTGCAGACTGACTTCTCCATCTTCTCCTCTTTTTCCAGCTTCGACTACGAGTCCCTGTTTGGGACCACCTTCACACTAGGCATGTCGAGGGCAGATCGACTCCTCTACGGGGAATCCTGCATGGGGCACGCCATGCTCTTCACTGGAGTTTCCCTTGACGTGAGTGGAGGGAGCACTGGGCCCTCACGAGGCTTGCCACGTTAAGGGGACATGCTAGTACTCGAAAGCACTTCTTCCTTATTTTCGTAATAGAAGCTTTGAAACTTTTGTCACAGATACAATTTTGTCGCAGGTTCCAAAACTGATATCAAATTTTGTGTAAACATTGAAGTAGGATGCCTCAATTCACGCGCATCTCCGCCGTACGGCAGCACTGGCATCGAGGCACCCGACTTGGAGCAGTGGAACGCGGTAAATTTAAATTTACTAGAGCAAACCTCTAGCGTGTTATCCTGGGAGGACCAGGACAGGAGAGGAACAGCATGAGGTGAGCAGGAAAGAGAAGAGAGGCATTTACTTGGCAGGGGTGCCAGTTGACTATCGTCGTTCGTCGATATTTGCAATCTAAAGGAGCAGATACATGGCCACCTTTTTTTCTGCGAGGTGTGGACGCATGCACAGACACAGTGAACACGGTCATGGCGGCTTTCAGTGTGGCCAAGAGAAGAAATCGTCCGCTGAACTTTTATGTGAATACCATGTATACTGTTTGTTGCATACGGTAGCGAGTATATTAAGCCTTCAACACCATAATCATGCCATAACCATTCAAGCTGACAGTCAGTTCGTTGTGATAACGATGTTTAAGATAGAAATTTGGGGCAGCCTAGCCGGCTTTAAGGGGGGAGGTGGGTCTTTAGACAATTGTTTTTATTATTAGTGCCAGCTAGATGGAAATGGGCAGTCTTAAGCAGTTTTTACACTGATTTCAAATATGTAATTGGTTTTAACATAGCTTCATTTGTTCAAGAAATACGACACTTTGAAATTTATTTATTGAGGGATTTCTTACGGGGGTTTAGAGCAATTTCGCTTTAGCAAACTCATTGATGATTTATCGGACATAATGCTAAAGGTCTACTCTGGGGGGCTATGCTATTTTTATTCATTTCGAAGACTTTTGCAAAGCATGAAAGAGGTGAACATTTGATGTCAACAATTCGTATAAAATTGCCTCATTTTTATTAATTTTTGCAAATAGGTAAACAATGACATGGCAATAAAAATAGCATCACCCCCTAGATCAATTCAATACGAATACAATGGTACCAGTCTTGTCATCCTAGCCTAAGAGCAACACTACAAAAGCCCCCGTAAGGCAGAGCTTGGTCTTGCAAAAAAAGAAACTCACTGGGAAAAATGCATTTGAAGTTACAGATCACGGTAACTTTTGCTACAGCATAGCTACAACAATATAAATAGCATCATTTTGTAGCTCTATTCTTCACGAAGAAAAGCATACCAAGTATGTGACTAACATAAAAATAACTCTGGAAAGATTGACGTAAATTCACACGGATACCGTACAAATTGCGAAGGAAAATTAAATTTTCTGCTGCTTTACACTTCAGGAACTGTATATCCTCATTCACCTTTTCTGTCAGTGTCTTTACAGAATACGGAAAGGCACAAATACCATGTGCTGCTGCTATTTTTGTGCTACCAATGAGACTAAAGCACAGCAGCCACCTAGAATTAGAGATTGTCCTGGAATCCATCTCAAACCTACAGCAAAGCTGTAGGTGAAATGCACTTCGGCGATCAATGCTTCAGTGATACAAATAGCATCAGCTGCTAGACCAATTCAATACAAATGAAATTATACCAGTCTTGTTATCCTGGCTCAAGAGTAAGATAAGGAAACACCCTACAAGGATGAGCGTGACCTCACAAAATAAACTGTAGAGCTGCAGGTAGACTTCGATTTGGCGATGGATACCAGAGTGATAGAAACAGCATCACCTGCTAAATCTATTTATTGCAAATTAAATGATACTAGTCTTATCATCCTAGGTCAAAAGCCTGATAGTGAAACACTCAGTAAGGCAGAGCATGACGTCGCAAAATAAGAGAGAAAAAATGAATCTTTAGTTTCTAACTCTTGCTACAGCATGGCCCAATATAAAAAGCGCTGTGTCACTCTGTTCTTAAAAAAAAGAACGAAGTATGCGACCATACCACAAACATAACCAGCAAGGCTATATGCAAGCAATGAAAAACTTTTTGTAAACAGCGCTGGTAAACTGCACTTTTTGCTGAACTTCACCTACGGTAGTTCCTACTTTGCACTTCCTTCAACGTCGAAGCAAACTAAAGGAAAGCACAAAGATATTGTGCTGCAGACTTTTTTTTTTCACAAATAAAACCAAAGCACAACAGCTAACTAAATCTGGACGTTTCCACGCGGCACTTCTCGGACCAGGTTCGTACGTGACAGGCGATCTTGGCACCGCCGTCTACGGCGTCTTCCACCGTGTTTTCGTACGCTTGCAGCGCGTAGTTCCTTGAAGTAAAGGTCTCCAGGCATTGCGGCATGAGACATAAAGACGTTGTGACAGAATCGCAGTCACTAACGGCAGAGAAAACGCACCCGAATTGAAAATACTGCGGCGGCGAATGCCCGCCTGCAAAAACAAAACGAAAAAAAAAAAATGGCGGCTCAACGGCGCCGGCCAATCAGAGACGCGGAACGGGGGGCTCGACTTGAGCGCGCGTGCTCCTGCCAATCAGCGGCTCCAAAACGACCCTCGGTAAATCGGCGGTTACGCTCGTTCTCCTCATGCCACACCATTTTGAGATGGCGCAAAATACGCACAAAGAAATCAGCTACAAAACGAGCCCAAGATGACCGCCGCCGGCAGTCTGCTTCGAGTGTGGCGCGCGCGCAAAGTTCAAGCTTTTTTAGCCCGGTTTTCGGCGTATTGCGGCTCCCGCTGAGTTTTCAAAGTCATTTTTGAGATTATTCCCGATCAAATTCAGCGGTGAAACTTTTAGAGTAGGTGCTTGAAGGTATAAAGACTTCAAAAATGTGTTTTCCCAAAAATGCGTTTTTTCGCGATTTTGGACCATTCTAACACCCGCGTCCCCCCTTAAGTACACTGGACAATGTCTGTGCCGTTTTGAGGTGGCGTAGCACAGACCTTCTCGTTGTATTTGCATGTGAATAAACAAAGCACACTGCAGGCATGCACCTTCACACACTTATATGCAGCCATAACTAAAGCCAATCTGTGAAGAAGGGAATGTATACCATATAGGCTGAAGAAAATATCTACACGAACTTTGTGAGCCTGTCAAACATCCCCAAGCCTCCTAATAAGACATCTGTGAAGGTGTAGAAAAATGAATGCGTTGGGCACAGAAAAAACGTGAATCTGATACAAGTTAACAACAAATGAAATACTGTATTTATTCGAATATAGGTCGACCTTTTTTTCCAGAAAAATTATCCGTAATTAGCTATCGACCTATATTCTTGATCAAAGAATCTCGACCTATATTCGCGATCAAAGCAAACAAAAGTGCCGAGCTAATGGGGTTTCACTGTTGTGCCCGCCGTTTGGTGCCGCTGTTCAAGCAGCGCCAGCTACATAGGGGCATGTACATTTGCAGTAACTTAACTCGCCGCGAAAATAAAAAACTTGCACCATCTTCCTGTGGGGAACCCTGACGAGAAGACAAAGCTGCGAAGAAAAGGGCATGTACGTTGCTCTCAGCCGGTGCACCAACATCAACAACCTTTACCTCACCAACGCTGACGGAGACTACTGATTCTATCAGACGACAACATCAAGAACATCTTTTCAAGTTGACCATTTGCACAGAGAGAAACAAGCAACAAAGACAACAAATACTGGTGTGAGACTGGTGAGAAACGGCTACGCGCGGCTATGAGCCCCATACAAAGTCTGCAAATTAGGTAGCTTGGAAGCCGACGTCAGCACGACCTTTATGCTCATGTTTATGCTTAAGGCCACATTTGCTCGGGCGTCAAGGAGACCCTACAGGAGGCCAACACGGACCTGGTCGTCATACCCGGTGGTATGATGTCCCAGCTGCAGCCACTGGACTTCGCCGTCAACAAGCCCTTTAAGAACCGTGTCGCCAAGTTCTACAAAGAGTGGCTCGCGAAGGTCGATGCCGCCATGACACTAATGGGACGATGCAAGAAGGCACCCCTGAGCGAAGTTGAGACGTGGGTCAAAGATGCGTGGGATGACCTGCCAGTGGAGATAATCCAGACTGGCTTCAAAAAATGCTGCATCTCGAACGAGCTCGATGGCACCGAGGACGACGTCATTTGGGATGCCGAACACGCCAGCGAAACAGCCAATGACAGCTTTCCTGACACTTCCGACGATGAGGCTTGTCGCTAGCGAGATATGCTGGCTGAGGCGAGCCGATTGTAAATAAAGGTGTGTTGTCATGTTGAAATTTTTCTGTTTCTCAAAAAATATGGGTCGACCTATATTCGAATATTTTTTATTTCTCAAGAGGTGCTATGTATAGGGGTTGAATTATATTTGTGGTCGACCTATTTTCGAGTAAATACGGTAGAAGAGAGCCGTTTTGTTTCCTGCTGTGCGATGCACGTATACCAGACTGCTGCTTGGCCCGTAGCATTAGACCGTTATGTCTTCGTAAGAGCATCTCAAAAATACTTTAGGGAAACCTACTTATTTTCAATACTTATCGAGGAGCTCTGAGCACTGAAACTCGCAAATAAACTGGAACGGACCAGTTACACACGATTATTTGACCGATGCTCTGAAGAAAGTTACCGATGCTCTGAAGAAAGTTGTTCTCTTTCTCCTCGTGTGTTGCAAACTTGTGCAGGATGCAGATTGGAATTATTCAGAGGTGTCAGAAGCTGGCAAAATGACTGAACTACTGAAAATACGCTTTTTAATGCACTAAAGCATCAAAGTGGGTGATTTATATGTAGAACGGGCACTGCTTCCCCACACAAGCGGAGTGTAGCAGACGACAGCGGTGCGAGTCCCTAAGCTGATGTCGAGCCACGGGGCGCCACTCAAACATGTTGCCACCAATACTCGTGCTCGTGTGAGATTCGGTGCTTCCGGACCTTGTAAGCCGCTTTTAAGCTCGATTCGTTGGGCAGATAATTGTGGAAGCAGTAGTGCGATTCAATTCACAATGCAGCTCGGTGCCATGGCGACAAGCGAGTGCCGCTTTAGCATAAGCAGCGTGCGATTCAAACGGCTGGTAGGGCGCTTGAAAAAGTGCTTCATTTTTTAGTATTTTTTTGCTCTTTTGGAAGGGCACTGACAATTCTAGCTGCCTGATTGATTTGCAAATGGCGGACAGTGCCACGTCCTCAGAATGTGTGGAACGAAAAGGTGCCGACTTTCTCTGAATCCCGGACTTTTGCGGTTTTATTATGTCGCCATTTACTAACTTAGACACATTTTTTGCTAACTTCTAGTTGGAATTTCGATTAAATTTTATACTGGCAAGTCTGAATGTTCAACGATGATAATACAACTGAAAACAGAAAAGTTGAGATTTCCAAAAAGGTCAATTTTTTTTTACCTGGGTCTCCCCTTAAGTAAAAGAAAAGAAAGTTCAGGCTCACATAATTTCACTGAGTGATCGGCTTCTATGCTCTAGTCTGCTCAGAATGCACGACTTGTTCGAGAGGAAATTGTAATGGTAATCCTTAAAAAGGATAATTACACTGAATAAAGCCAGCACTTAGGAAAGCAGGTCATACATTTTTTTCCTTTTTAGGTGACCTAAACTTTTCGTAAACAAAGTTAATTCTTGGAGTAAAAAACATTCCACCAGTTCTGCAACTTGTTCATGGTAGAAAGTATTTCTGGTGCGTGAATACACTGCACAAAATCGCGTATATCGCAAACACCAAATTTTCGCTTTCACTGTGTTTTTTTGCCACCTCGCAAAAGAATTCTACACACTTTTTAAAACAGGAAGTAAATTGATGCGATGATTCCTAACCTCGTTTTTATGCACAGCAAGGCCTTTTCTTCGCCCCTTTCTTTCCCAGGATGACGGCAAACCAGTCAAGTTTCGTGTGGAGAACTCGTGGGGCGATGACACTGGAGAAAAAGGTCTTTCATCGCGCATTTTCTTTTCTCTATTCCATGTAAGACCGTGTGACCAGTGAACCTAAACTGGTAGGCACTTATTACTGCTTAATGAATTGCAGCTGTAGAGCACACCACTCTGCATTTATTCTAAAGCCCTAATGTGTTCTTGTGTTTTTGCCTGCCTTTTATGTTCAGGATAGGCCTATGTCAAAGATTAGTAACCAAGTTTGTGTCCCAGGCACCCAATGCTTTTGTCGGCTGCGGCAGTTTGGTGCAACTCTATTGCATTGAACTTTCCAAACATGTTAAAGGCAAACAGAATGCAAAGCATATTGCATATTGCTTACTTGAAGAACAGGGTACAGACCTGAAGGAGAGGACGCTTGGAACAGTCTGCTGTTGCTTTTTCTTTCGTCTGGCGTGCACACTGTTTTCAAACTTCAAAGGGTACTATGTATGGAATCGGCCAGTTCAGATCTGCCGGGTGCTTTCTGTTTCCATGCCAAACGTATCTATACAGTCTCTCGTTTTTGCCCCAGGCTTCTTCCTAATGACCCGCGACTGGTTCAACGAGTTCATGTTCGAGGTGGTCGTGGACAAGAAGTTTCTGCCTGCTGAAGTGCTAGCTGTCAACTCCAAGGAGCCCAAGGTGCTGCCTGCATGGGACCCAATGGGGGCTCTTGCTCAATGATCATCCTACTTTGCCAGAATGTGTTCAAAGAGAAAAATAAATGAGACGGGAAACCATATTTACTGCTTTAGCCTGCTCCTTGGGCAGCTTTTGTTAGAGGCTGTGAGTACCTACTGCTCAGCATGGTAAGTACAAAAGCTCGCGGGCACTCTCACAAGCACGTAAAAAAAAACAGCTGTGAAATTTCAGCCTGGAGTACTGATTTTTGGAAAGATTTTGTGTAAGAATGGTGTGGCACGAGATTTTCAAACTGTTCCTCATTTTACGAATTGGGCACCTTATTGACTTCTGTTTCGACAACCTTTACTGACGGGCGAAGACAACACGAGCTTCCATTCTGTGTCGAACAATTGTCTACTGGCAGAGAGTGTATTCAAACTGTGGGCTCAAATGATGGTTCTGTAGCTTCAAACTCTGACATGCATTCATCTAATCCCTTCATCCTCCTCCTGAAATCTTGTATTGTACACATTCCTGTTGTAACACAATGAAATAAATTCAAATTCGAAATTCAAGCTGCAACACATGAAGGGGGGGGGGGATGGTATTGTAATTTACATAGGGGCCATAACCCTGTTAGATGCTTCATATGTTCTTGACACCTGAATATAGTTGGGTGAGCACAGGTTAGTCGCAAATGAATCAAATGTACTCGCATGTGGTATGCTAGTGCTGGCGTTGTGACAGATGTCTATTGCCTGTAATCACTGGCGAGGCGTGCATGCAGAAAACCGCGCGAGTGCGCCGTCGCTCGTTACGTCGGTCTCCGCGGGATGGTGGCACTTGTCCGTGCTAAGCACACAACTGAGTTGCACGTTACAAGCTCTATCTCACCAAATGCTAAGTATTGCCTGGAGTCCAATGTGAGTGCGATTAATAACATCTGTGTAGGCACCACTCTTGAGAATCGGGTTGAAACAGAGCAGACGACGCACGCCGGTGTTTTTTCTTTTCTTTGGCATGCAGGCGCAGTGGCCCAAGCAGCGCCATGGCCATGGCGCGTCAGCCATGTCTGTGGCCGTTTCCAGTGTTGCCAAGCGAAAAAATTTACAGCTAAACTTTTCATCGAAAAGCGCCTCTAAACAAGCTATGCGTGGCCTGCACCACTTGCCATGCTTACCACATTTTTAGTGCAGCTGGATCAACGGTGTAAGCACATCAAAAGTAACCCTTGCACGCATTGATGAAGCTGCTGCTGCTGCTTGGAATGCTGGGCAAACGCTTGTACACTTTCAGAGTGATTCACTAATACCACTTTGGTTACCTCTCTGCAAATGAAGATTTAAAAGTTGTTAGCTTGTTCCCGTTTGGTATGCATTACCGAATTGTGATCTGGCATCTAATCTCAACAGGAGCTTTGCATTCCTTCAACAAAGCACTTATTCATCACAGATCTTTATTTTCGTATGGCGCATGTAATGACTGGGAAAGGTTCTAGATTAAGTGCAGAAAAATGACTCCAATGCACCTCTTTGCCCATGCTGCGCACAGCACAAAAATTGAGTGCAACGTGCACCACTGCAGAAGCCGCTACATTGGAAGGGACGTGGTACGTGTTGGTGGTCGCCTGGTTAGAAGCATGTGCACATATGTATAGTAGGCTGTATATTGCACTGCTAACTCATCCTTTATTTGGCGCAGTTACAACATTCGTTCATTTCTATTGTAGGTGCGGGCCTGCCTTTGTGTGATGGGTAATAAGTTGAAAGGGGACCCCTTGGCTTCCTATTATGCTGCGCGAATGCGCGAGCATCACTTCTTGCGGGGTTGTGAGAGCATGTGTGTGGTTTAGTATGTCAATTGAAATTGGTGAATCGGCCATGAGTTCTTCACAGCTGCTGTCATTGTTCCTATTCTAGGGCAACCGTCTAGTCGCCAAGAAAGTGTAGGGAAAAAATGGCTGAAAATTACAGCAACATAATATGGCTATTCAGTGTTCACTTGCACCTTGTACCTCCTTTGGTATATATGCATCCATTAGTTTTACCAGTCAATGCTGCAAGACTTTTTCTTGGGCAGTGCCTATTCTGTGGACTCAAATAGGCTGATGATGATGATGGTGATGACCATGAACGCAGGATAATGTACAGCATTATTCTGTGAACCAGACCACAGGTTTATTTTGTGGACCGTACCATGTATAGTTGATCCTGAGTCGTCTAAAGCGATCTAAAAAGATACCAATCCACACTTAGCGCATTTACTCGATTTAAAGCCACCCCCTTTTTTCCAAGATCGCAATGCCCCAAGTGAGGTAGAGTACTTGGATTTGAAAAACAAAATCACCCCTCCCCTCTATACACACACAAACACGCTTTTTTGCTGTTCTTTCTTGACGGGACGGGCACAAGGAATAATATTTAATTTGGCAGACATTCAAGAGAAATTTTTACAGACAGTGAACCCACTGCTTACGTCTGACAGTCACGTTGCACCGTTTGAGCCGCCGCTTTCTGTATCCCACAGCAGGTCGTCTTCTGTTCCGTCGGAAGCGGTTTGGCATTGAACACTGCATAAATTACCTGGTTACAACATCAACTTAATTGGACCCACCAACACGCGTCCTAAATCCACCTTGCAATGGTTGCTTAGAAAAGGGGGTGGTAAGATTTCGCACGCATACTTTTTTTCCAAATTTATTTTCTGTAAGTGGGGGAGGGTGCTAAGAATCGCAAACATGCAATATTTACATAAATGTGTAGAATTGACTTTACAAAGTATAGGTCACGGCCGAAAATTCGCCTGAAAAAAAAAAAAAGATTATATTACAACTGCTGGAACTCGAACCCGGGGTGTTAGCGGCAAAAGCCACCACTGCGCCACGGAAGCCGACTAGAAGCACTGTTAGCAGTACTTCAAAACACAAGATAACCCTGTGGTCTGGACCCCGGCACATAACATTTTTGTGGTCTGGTCCCCAGAATAGGCAGTGCATTTTTGTTGCCTGCAGTTACTTCTTTCACCACAGTACAAGCTAGCGTACAAGTGTGCTTGCCGCAGAGCACTATCTAAAGGCCCGACTCTATGATGATGATATTGGGGCACTCGATGAAATAGTCAACAGCTCTAAAATGGGCGACTGATTCCGCGAGGTCTCGCCATCTCGCACAGTTCAATGAGTCGAAACCTCAGACCTGAACACATTGAGAGTTTCAGAATTTGGGAAACGGATCTCTAAAGGACATTTGGCATGTGCGTGAAACACAAGAGTGGAGATTCGAAGCAAAATTCGCAAAGCAAGAGCACATGGATAGCTCCGGCATGGATCTACTTGTGGTGCATAGCAAAATGTTAATTAAACGTGGTAATATGCTGTGCCCCACCTCTATCAGATCTATAAAGGACACCAAACTACTTTTAATTGTGAAAAGAACGTGCAGAGTTGCGCCAGGAGAACATCTACATTAAAAAATCACGGGCCTTGGAAAAGATTTTGGCACTACTGGGGCTCGAAACCGGGGCGTTAGGTTCCAATACCTAGGCTACTGAGGCGTAAGCGCGGAAAACTGCAGAATAGAATGAGTGTTAGTTCGTGGTCCAGATTCCTTTTGGCTCGGGGCACGCGCTTCGCGACTGGAAGTTTGTACATATGTTTGCATCATACATGGGGTTCCAAGCGAAGCAGTAGATGGCACGTGGGTGCACACAGGACATACCGGGCTTGTACCCGCAAGGAACGGACAAGCTTGGACCGTAGGGGGCCAAAATCTACGTATAGCTTCAATTATGATGCAAAGAGCGTTTGGATGATAATAATGATGCCTTCAACGAATGAGCGTACCCACAAGGGATGTCTGACTGTGTGTATAACGAGCTGATCGGTAAGAATTATTTGATGTAACAAAAGGGTAATGGAAGGAAGGTATAATGACCCGAATAACCCAATAGTTTTGAAGTATTCTCGGCCATGCGGCCTGACCCACAAAGGTAAGCATTATTACATAAAAAAAAATAAAATAAATGCCGCAGCTTGCACTGTGGTGCAATGCTGGAGAAACAGCAGAGCCATGGGGGTCCACCTAGCTTCTCGCACTGACGGCGGATTGCAAGAGAGAGCAGCCGGACCTCAGCAGTGCAAAGCCGTTTTGGACGTCACTGTAAAGCAAAGACCATTAAAGTATGTACAGTGTTTTATTCAGCAGCGATCGTCATCATCTCTCGTCGTCGTCTTCCGACGGCGCAGCCGCGTAGGGGAAATCCTCTTGCAGCGCGTCCTCGCCTTGGTAGACTTCCACTTCTTCGTCAGCTGGTCCGGTGGCCGTCTCCACGTGTAGACTGTGAAGGGATGGATTAATTGACAGATTCGTAGTCATCGTCTTCGGCGCGGCGGACCCGTGGCGCGCCGGTCCCTACACGACGACGAAGGCGGGAGCTCGACCTCATGTGGCGTAAGCCCACGCGCAAGCCTCGACGCCGGGCTGTCGCTGCGAGACACGCGCTCACGTGCGCTCGGTACTTTTTTTAGCAGCGAAGCTGCTTTGCAAATTTCCGAGCTCGCGCTCGTGAGCGCGCGCCTTGCGGCGACCGCCCGGCAGTTGAAGGAGCACTGACACGAAAATTTTATGTTACACTTTTATTGAAACAGCACTCAAAGACTTCAGCGCGCGATAGTTATTTATATTGAACGACCTGAAAATCGTTTGTTTCAAATTCCCGCGGTTTCATCCGCAAATCCCTGACTGACCTCACCGCTTTGTGCGGACGTCACCGGCGCCCGCTTGAGAGGGTGGGCCTCCTCGATCGTCCGCGGACTGCCCGAGACTCGATCCGACGCTCGATTTTCCAAGGTATTTTTATGGGGCTTCCGGTCCGAACGCAGTCCTCGGACTGCCCGCGGATCGTCCAGGACTGGTAAATCAAGGATGCCCGGTGTTGGGCGCGCTCGCCGCTCGTGGGGCCGCGCGCATGAAGTGACGTCACGAGTTTTTGACGAGCGCTGCGCGTCACTTCTTTTGGCTTTCACTAGATGATGTCACGCTGATGTTCATTTGCTGAGTGCCGCTCCGCGCGCTGCTCCTTCGCCGCGATAAATTCTTCGCGTCGCAGGCCGCCCATATTTCAGCCAGTGTATTCTGTTGAGTGAAGGAAGCGAACTGTGCTATAATATTAACGCCGAAAATTGGTGTCAGTGCTCCTTTAACAAACCCAAGGAAAGGCTGAGCGCCCGCCGCGACCGGCCAGCGCCCGCGGCGCACGGTTGTCAAGCATTGCGGCGACCACCCGCAAGTTAAAAAAAAACCAAGGAAATGCCTAGCGCTCATGTGTGCGTGCCTCGCGGCGACCTCTCAGCGCCCCCGGCGCACGTTTGTCAAGATAGGCATACCCTGAAGGAGATTGGGCAAGATTGGCCAAAAGGAAAACTCCAGCGTTCGCTGTAATCGTGGCAACACTTGCTCGGAACGCGAACGACTCCAGCGTTCGCCGTAATCTGGACAACACTTGCTCGGAACGAGAAAGACACGTCATAGGGTATGCCCATCCCAGGTGATATGTCCAATGAGTATCACTTCAAAAAAAAAAAATCACTATCTTCCCGTAGGGGAACCCTGAGTAGTATGCGAGGCATCCATGGGGTCGACTCAAGTTCCCATTAGTTTTCAGTTCGATTGCGGCGTTGCGGGAGGAGAACGAGGAGAGCGGAGCGCGCGCGCGCGTCATTTATGCCGCGGAGCTACCTACAGTGGCGCCCCCAGCGGAGTATGCAGCGGCTACCGTCGCGTCTCTAACCCTAAGCTGCTTCGCATTATCGCGCGCGGATCCGCAGGTGTTGCCATTCGTTGCGCAATCCCGGAGAGGAGGAGGAGCGTCGGAGAGGAGAGGAGAAATGCCTCGCATACTACTCAGGGTCACCCCTACGGGAAGATGACGACGGTGGTTGAACGCAGAGATAATATACGAACGCGAAGCTATCTCGTGATGAATTCTTTGGTTGGCCAATCCCTAGGGGCATGCTGCCACAATCATAATCAGCGGTGCCTGGCCTAGGCATTCGCAGTGGGGGCGTCCACACAACGGCAGAGGGAACAGGCTCGACCATAAGCTGCTTCGCATCTAAAAAAAAAAAAAACAGAAAGAAGCTCACACTTACAGCAACAATGATGGAGTGAAGGTAGTTGCAGCAGCGAAGAAGAAGCATATCAGCTGCAATGGATTACTTAAACCTCAGTGACGGTCGTGAAGGTGGTGTACAGCTTCGCTACCAAGTCTTACGCGCTTCCTTATTTTTTCCCCTAAAGCCACTGCGCGAAGGTCGTGCCGGACGGCCACCGCGAGACATGGGCTCACATGCGCTCGGGGGTTTCTCTCTGCGCCGGAGGGATTCGTGTCGGCATAAACAGCTCCGCTGTTAAAAGGGGTCTTCCTGGACTAAGGACCGCCCCTGGTGTCAACCAAACAGCTTTGACTGCTTACTCTTTGCCTTCCTCCATTGCATAGCCCAGTCTGCAGTTGGCTATTCAAGGCAAGGCGTTTAGCTATACGCAAGTGATTTTTTTTTTCTTTTAGCATGGATCCGGTTTTTAAAGGGACCGTGCAGCACTTACAATCGACTACTCGAATTGTATTTTGAGGTAAAGTCTAATGTCCCAGCAATCTCCTCTCGCAAGAATTGTTGAAATCCGTTTTCTCCTTTTCTCCGCAACGCGCAGGGGTCTATTTCCGGTTTGGTGCCACAAAAAAAGCAGGCATGGCTGCCTGCTCACAAGCAAGAGCTCCAGCTGGTAGGGCGTTTTTGAAGCAATAAACGTTTGTTGTCGATGGGTCTTGTTGAAAGGGAGTATTGAGTTCGCCACTCAAACTCCGCGCGCACTCCAAACATAAAAGAAACGCCAAAACTGTGCGCACAGGTCCAGGCATACAGCGCCGACGACGGCGGATCGTGACAGGAAATGCGAGAAATAAGCCGCGAAGTTTACCAGCGACAGCCAATAGGACACCCACGGCCGTAATGACGTCGTTTAGGCCATGCCAGGGGTCCATAATGAGGTAAATTGAAGAGAGCGTGGTTGGTTTTTCCGCGTCTTTCACCGAGATTTTCGCGCTCGCCGCTTCACGTGCACGTGTAATATTTGGATCAGGTATTCCTGGCAGTGTAATGTAAACGTCGAGCAGGTTTACTTGCACTACTCAAAGAGTGTTACGGGGTCCCTTTAAGTTTAGAGCTATTGCAAGGGTTTCGGGGCCTCTGCAGTGCTTTTAAAGCTTTCCTTGGTAGTTTTGCCTCTCCATCAACTGGCTCTCAGATTACCCTTGTTAGCATTCCAGCTCATCCCTCCAGTCCAATTCCTCTCCGTGGGAAAGCACTATTTTCACGGATACATAATCGGCATCATCGTCGTCAGCTCGAGCGCAGGCTTTACCACGTTTTACTATAGTTTTCCTATTCTTCTCTCTGTTGTTTTTTTTTTTCGTGTTTTCTCTCTCTCTCTCATTAACCTAGACCAAATTCTTTCTTCTGCTCCATTATTTTGCCTCGCATGATTGATTGTAATGAAAACATAACTCTTCTTGGCCAATCCCCCTAAGTGGGTATGCGCCATTTTTCGGGCCACCACCACCACCACCACCACGCGCCTGCTGTCCGCCCGGCGTTCTCGGCGTCTCTTTAAAGACTCTCGACGGATCATGGGTAAGCTGCGCAGTGGTTATTGTCTTCTATGACGCAGTTGAGACATCGGACGCTTATTTTAAAGGCCGAAATATCAGAAAGCCCGAGGGCATCTGGCTTTTATCTCGCAGCTTTATTCCAAACGCCATGCTAGGCCGCTGTACGCATCCCCTTTCCATTGGGGCACTTTGCGAGGATCGCATTCAGGAGAGGAAACTACGCAATATATTGGTCTTTTTTTTCGAGCTGTCCATGTTTCAAGATACTAGCAGAGTTTCTGGAGTTTTTTCCAAACATTTGCGATAAGTCTCGGCTCCGCGCGAGGAGCGGAGACATCGCACCAGAAGACGTGCTTCTCTCTCTGCAAAGCCCGCGTTATGCCTCCGCCATTGCGTAGTTAAATTGCTCGCTGAATGCCTGCTGTTTCTCCTCACCCTGCTGGTATGCTCGTCTCATTCGTGCACCGTCATGTTATTTGTTCGGATGGACCCTGTTAGGTGCCATCACCCCTACAGCACTGGATGTAATGGGAATCACACGAGCCGTGACGATAAGGCGGTATTTAAAAAAAAAAAATGGCTTTGTATCCGCTTGTTTCACTGCAAATGTCGTCGAAAGACGATAGTCGTCTGCCGCCTCTGCCACGTAACCCCTTTTCCGCTCTCCCCCTCCATCTTCTCGCTCTTGTCGCGATGAATTGAACAGGGGCTTGTTCAATGCAGAACAATTTTCCCATCTTCGAACTTCTCGCGCGCCATATATTGAGTAAGCGCGCATCTTTACCTTTACTTTCTTGTGTCTGAAACAGCCCGAGTGGTAGCTCTGTTCCTTTTTGCGCTTGCTTTTATCTCGTACGAGCTGGAGCCTTTCTGCGCCATTTTTAATACGACTTTTTTTTTTTCTCTTGCTGTCGTATAAACCACCCCAACAAGGACGCGGGAACTATTGGTTAAGTACTTATATTACGCCTCAAATACGCCCGCGTTATTTTTTCGCTAAATAACGAAGGCATGTACGACTAACGCTATACGGCACCGAAAGTTGCCGCTGTGCCTTATCACCGTAGCCGGATGTTTCTCCGCGCGGCGCAAGTAGGGCGTTACTGGGAATATTTTGAACATGTCGTGAGCCGTTCCCGTGATTTTTTGGATTTAATATGCTTATAAGCGACTCCAGTGACGACAAACAAACTGCGTGAGACAAGGCAGACGATATCACGCATTCATAGGAAACCCACTTCAAAACGCGCGCGCACTGACGTCACGGGCCCGTCGCTTTGGCGGAGTGACACACTACATGAGGGGGTGCCGTTCCTGAGTTGTAACCGAGTTGTAACCGAGTAACCGAATTGGCCGTTTTACTTGTTTGGAACGGATCTGCCTGTGTATGCATTTTTTTACGAATTGTTTAAAAATTTGGCCGGAAGGCTGAATCTAGTGGCAGGCAGACATATATACAAACAGACAAACTGAAATTCTCGCGTTTAAGTAGCCGAATAAAGACTATTGCTTGTAAAACTGCAGCCGCAAAGTCGACTTTGCGTTCCGTGATGGGCTCAGCTCACAGAATCGCGGGCTCACGAGGTGGTACGTGACCTTGTGCACGTTGGCTAGCTGGTAATGTTGCGAAATGATATTACCCTCTCTAAATCGGCCGAATATACTGGTAAAAGGCTTCTTGGTAAAACTGTCCGGGGCACTAGAATTCCGACTATAGCTTCAGGAGTATCTTTGGCGTGTAAATGCACCTCCTCCCTCCCTCCCCTCCCAGCCCCCCTTGGAGCCTTGTGCTGCATCAAAGAATGGAAAACTGTACCAGAGAATGGAACCGAAAAGCGCAGAATAGGAGCAATTTGAAACCAGATGGAAGCCTTTCGTTCTGCGGTGTACATAAAATAATCTAACGGTGATGATGATGACGACGATGATGGTGTTGATGAGGATGATTATGTAAATAAATAATCCAACCCTCGTCACCTGCCGGATCCTGTTTAATGTTTCAGTGCCCACCGACAGCGAACAGACCGCCATGCTGGTGTCGGTCTCTGAGGGCTATGAAGGTGCGTTGTGTTGCTTTATGGCTTGCGGAATTCATGTTTCGTGAGTTGAAGGCCCCGAAGTTACAACGCATGGGCCAGTGGCGGTCCCAAGGGGGGGGGGGGGCGAAGGGGACGATCGCCCCTCACCCAAGAGGTCCTCAGCTTCTTATATTTAAGTGCGAATGCACTTTATAAGCGACCCCAAACCATCCACCGCCGGCGGCGGCGGCGGCGGCGGCGGCGTCGGCGTCCGCAGTGCTCCTCTATATTTAAAAAAAATTCCCCCGCATTTCCCCGAGGGGGAGAATGTGAAAGTGCGAATGCACGGTTGTCGGCCCGCTTGCGGCGCTTGCGCTCGGCCCCCGCAGCCCACCGCCTCGCCGCCTTCTCTTCCATCTCTTCCATCGGGTTTGTAGTATCACGTGTACACCACGCAGTTATCAAGCCGCTATAACGCCGCTGAGTCGCCAACGCACGCCGCTGACGACGTAGTTTGAATGCGTTAAAGATATAAGGCGCGTCACTAACACTGATATCAGCGTCGCGTCCGTGGCTTGGTCGGTAGAGCGTCGCGCTGCGGCCGCAAAGTCCTCGGATCGAAACCTTGCGCCGGATGCTGTTTCTTTTTTAAAGGAGCCATGAAGAGAAAATGCAAGTTGGTTTTATTCGAAAGATTTCGTGTTTTATAGTGCCCCCAGCGCTTGTCCGGATTCAAACGGTGCTTTATTCACTGAGAAATTAAACAATTTAGGTTAAAATTTTGATTTTCCCACTCAATCGTGCGTTTTCGTGGTCCCAAGTGACATCACGGGAACCGACCGCTCTGCAGCCTAGGGTACCTTCATTCACGCATCCGCCGTACAGGGTAGAGACACGTAACGCTGGCGCCGCCATGTTCGGTTGCTCGCTCGCCGCCGAAGCAAGTCATTGTGTCAAAACCGCGCTAAAATTATAGCCGCAACGCTGTTTACTGAAGAAGTTTGAATCATATTGTCTGTTTCGCGTTGCTAGGTCTCGTGGGAAACGAAAAGAATAACGCGTTGAGCCCGTTGGCCCAATTGCGGCGGCACGGGACCGTTCAAAGGTTGTCTCCACCCTGTACAGCGGTGTTGGTTTGTTCCCGCGTTTCTTTACGTTCCGTAACCTAGATCGCGCCACCATACCGTGGCAAGCGTTTGGTTTGTTTTTGCCCGCATTTAAACCTGGCTTGTTTTTGTTCTGGGAGAAAATATTCGTTCCCTGAAACAGTGCTCGCTCGACAAATGGGGTCACGTAAGACACCGTTGCTTGCGTCAATCGGCCAGTGTCGTCTGAGACAACCCCAAGCCCCGTAGTGCTGTGCAGCTAAACCAAAGCATGCTGTGCGCAGTACGAACAGCAGAACGCATCAGTACTTCTATGTTTACATGTGCTTTCGTAACTTCCACTGTTTGTCCCATCATTCTTATTGCTTTGTAAAGAATGTGCCCTAAATTTAAGCGCAAATCGCTCGTTCGTCTAGTTTGTAAGCTCTACCTAATTTGCGTCTGCTTCTGCCAGCCTCCGCCAATCGCAGAGCTTAGCCCATGTGACATCACAGGTTCTGTTGCGGGAAATGAGCTGGTGGGTCGCATGACCATTCCCGTTTTTCCTAATTATGTAGCTTATTTGAGCGAAGTTTACGTTAAAAGTGGTGTCAGTATGATTCTAACGAGACAATCTTTTGAATGAACCAAACTTGTGTTTTCTCTTCATGGCTCCTTTAAATATAGAGGAGCACTGCGGACGCCGACGCCGCCGCCGCCGCCGCCGCCGCGGCGGTGGATGGTTTGGGGTCGCTTATAAAGTGCGGACGCCGACGCCGCCGCCGCCGGCGGTGGATCCACCGCCGGCGGCGGCGGCGGCGGCGTCAGCGTCCGCAGTGCTCCTCTATATTTAAAAAAGAAACAGCATCCGGCGCCAGGTTTCGATCCGAGGACTTTGCGGCCGCAGCGCGACGCTCTACCGACCAAGCCACGGACGCGACGCTGATATCAGTGTTAGTGACGCGCCTTATATCTTTAACGCATTCAAACTACGTCGTCAGCGGCGTGCGTTGGCGACTCAGCGGCGTTATAGCGGCTTGATAACTGCGTGGTGTACACGTGATACTACAAACCCGATGGAAGAGATGGAAGAGAAGGCGGCGAGGCGGTGGGCTGCGGGGGCCGAGCGCAAGCGCCGCAAGCGGGCCGACAACCGTGCATTCGCACTTTCACATTCTCCCCCTCGGGGAAATGCGGGGGAATTTTTTGGGTTTTTTTAAGCGTCGCACTTGTGCGAGGTCGCAAACGTGTTGCGACCGTCAGAAGTGCGGGCTCGAGCCAGCAGTTGTACTGCCTAAGGGGGGCCAAAAACCACCGTGCCGCTAAAGAATTTGTGCGCAAGCGGGTTACTTCGCATACGCAAACACACCGGCATGGCTGTCACCTCCTTCGCAGAACTGGTGCAAGGAGGGGAGCGGTTCTTCATTCGCCCCCCCCCCCCCCAAAAAAAAAATCCCCCCCCCTCCCCAAAACCAATCTCTGGGACCGTTACTGGCATGGGCTATGAGGCGCTAGCTACTGAGCCACTTTGGCGGTTGCTATAATTGAAACTAAAAAATTAGTATGAAGGGAGGTAGAAGTGACCGTCCGTGTGTTTTCTCTTCCGTGCGTAGCATCCTAACTCACCATTTCATATATATTCCAAAAATCATGAACCAAATGGCCCAGCAATATGTCTGCCTCAAGTAGAAGTATGCTGCAATGTAACTTCTGTAGACGAAATATTACGCTGAGCACTACTAAAATTGATCGCTAGGCCTCGCTGTAGACTTTGTAAACAGTAGGTCAGTGAATTACCCTCTGAAAGGGGCGCCATTAAATATCTTCTTTCGTTCTATCAGTGCTGGCAACGGCGAAGCCAACCGTAACATTCACTGCAGCGCTGGTTGTTGTAGGCGGCATGTCTCAAATTGCGCCTTTTCTTTTCACTTCCTCTTAGAGCCCTTTGGTACGCAGGGACCTGCTGTAGTCGGTTCACGAAAAGGTATGATGCCTGCCCATCTGAAACTACCACTGCCGCTTTCCTCGTGATTACCGACAAAAAATCTCAGCTCTTACCGCAATTTTTGTTCTCTGTTTCCATCAGTGCCGTTGTAAGTATTCAAATTGCGTTTATTTTTACTTAGCGTTGCTTGTTTTGCACCAACACGACTTGTAACTCGTATTGTCTACAATGCCATAGCGTGCGTGCAAATTTTGTCTTGTGGCATTGTCCTTGAGGAGATGTAGCTTGAAGATCTAACGACGTTTTCTCTGTGGAGACGCCTGACTGACGCACACGCACAGAGCCCCCGTGCGTGTGTGCCCGTGGTCGTGTGCGGCTCCACATGCCACATTCCGCAACCGGCACATACGGCATCAGGTGCACGTGGTGATCACGGAAAGCCGTTTAAAATAATGGGGCTGTATTGCGGTGCGGACGGAATGCACATACACAAACATACAGACACAACTTAACGTTCATCTTAAGCGCAGAAAAAAACAGGAACACAGTAGACAAGGACAAGCGCTTGTCCTTGTCTACTGTGTCCCTGTTTTTTTCTGCGCCTAAGATGAACGTTATGGAATACCAACTAGCCCGAACGCAAGCCCTTATACAGACACACGCCGCTTTTGCCCTTTGCGGAGCTCACGTGGCCACGGGCTGCGAAAATATTGGGCATTGTTGCATCATCATCATCGTTATTAATGCGTAGCATTCTTTGCCAAGTACCCCACAGCCAGGACCGTTTAGCGACCTGCATTTCCACAAAAATGCAGATATCGCGGAAGTTCCACCTGTAAGCTCTATAATGGCGTAAAGGGAGATAGCTGGTCGCAGAAAAATTTGAAAAATTAAAAAATTAGAAAAAACAACAACAAAAAACAAAACAATTTCGGAAAATGGCGAACCGTGTAACGCCCTGCATTTCCATAATAAAGCAGATTTCGCGAAAGTTACAAATGTAATTCTGATAATAACGGAAATGGAGATAATTGGTCGGACGAAATTTTGAAAAACTAATAAATAAGGAGAATATTAAAAAATTACGGAAAATGGCAAAACGTGTAACGCATGGCATTTCCATAATAATGCAGATTTCGCGAAAGTTCTACATGTAATCGTTATAATAGCGTAAATGGAAATAATTATTATTTTGTTCGACCAATTGGTCGAACAAAATTTCGAAAAGTTTAAAAAAATAAGAAAAATATAGAATAACTACGGAAAATGGCGAACCGTGTAACGCCCTGCATTTCCACAATCATACCGATTCCGCAGAAGTTCCGCTTCTAATCGTTATAATAGCGTAAATGGCGATAATTGGTCTGGCAGGATTTTTTTTAACCTCCTTGGGCAGGATTTAGAAAAACCGAAAAATTTGGCTGAAAAAAAAAACTCACACACAAGACAAGCGGCATCAGAATGCTACGCATTACTAGTCAATTCTCTAAATTTCTGCATTACTTTTTTATCAGCGAGGTAGCTAAGGACACTTTTACGAAGTTTCTCGACTGATCCGATTGAAATATGTTTAGCTTCAAAGAAAGATTTACTGCCAACACAACTTGCAAGCAAAGCTATCCTGGCCGTGACTGTTTCTTTTCGTGAGTCGTTAACCAGCTCTGGCTTTCGTTGCCCTCCATTGTACCAGAATTCGTAGATGTGGTGCATGCCTGGCTTTGATCAAATTTTTGTCCTTGCGCATGTCCTCATGACGCATCGCATCGTATTCCATGAGTCCCTAACTAGGGGATGACCATTAAAGAGAAAGTGTTTGGAGCATATTGAATATGGAAATCATGGCCTCAGGCCTCGATTGCAACAAATAGGGCCGTGTAATATCACTATCCGAGAGAGACAGCGCTGGAAACACGCTGCCCTCTGTAAGGGTCGTCAGACGCCCTTACAGAGGGCGTTCCGCCTAGTGTAACCCCAACCTTGCGCTGAAAAATAAACATTTAATTTGATTTGACTTGAAATCTCGCTCAAACGGGAGTGCAACGCACAAGTAATCACATTTCATGTCCTTACCCATTCTTCACAGAAAGGAAATAACGAGTTTTTCCCCCCAAGTGTTAGAGGGCGTCCAAAGTAATGATAAATGCAGCATGTTTATTTTAATTATGTTTCGAGGAATGTGTTTTGATGGCGTAAGGAAAATGCGCTGGGTATAAACGACAGAAAGCTGAGGGTCCCTCCGAATCATTGCGCGTCACAGTAACCTTCCGTGTTGGCAGACAGCCGTACTCGTGTGAAGTTATCGAAACCGCAATCGTTGTCTGTGCGTGCTGTCGGAGTCGATTTCGGATTCCACCACTTCTTGCGGAAATTTACTGTATTGCCAGCTTTTTTTCCCAGGGCACTAAAATTGTTTACTTCTTGATGTTTTTAAAGCAAAAGAATTTGCAGATGCATTTGTTATGTTCTTTCTCGATAACGTGTTCTGGTGGTGTTGGTCTTGTTTAATGGAAATGACCGTGTAAGATTCAGGATACCATGTAATGATTCCTATAAACTTATTTCTTGTGTTCTTTTTCGTTCTTGTGTCATATATGAATCCCCTCCAGCTTGGGTCACAGCTTTGTCCTGCAGTATCTGTAAAAAAATGAATAAATAAATGAATGAAACTTTATTGACACAAGGATGGCGACTCGGCCTATGTGGGGGCGGGTGGGGAGGGTGGTGTCAATTCGGGAAAACTTTACATTCACAGATGAACGCCAGTAGCGAGAGCGAAGTCCCACATAAATAAATAAATAAATAAATAAATAAATAAATAAATAAATAAATAAATAAATAAATAAATAAATAAATAAATAAATAAATAAATAAATAAATAAATAAATAAATAAATAAATAAATAAATAAATAAATTCAGCGACCGTGCCACCCCCTCCTCTTCTCTTTCATTCACTGCTAGCTGCACGCCAACCGTGTTCTTCATAACTGCCGGTCTTCTGCTGCTTTTGCTCGTCGGGTCCACGCTGTCCGTGTTCATAAATGGTAAGCGACTGGGAACATCTAATTCTTATCTAAGGCTAAAACTCTTATCCTTTCATGTTCTTTAAAATGATGTGACCCCGAAAAGAAGGATTTAAAGGTAGCAGAAAAGCGATGGTGCCGGCATGTAAGCGGCTTCTTGTACAGTGCAGCTGGCAGCGTTTATAAAAAAAACCGTGTTGGGCAGCCGCCGTATACGTTGGTTGCAATGGATCCTTGGAAGAAGGTAACGATTGATAGGCTGATGTTGCGCTCCTGATGAAACTCGCAACCTAGCGTGAAATAGGGATGACCGCACTGCATCATCGCATCATGATTCCCTGGTTAACGCAATATGGAAGAAGCATCATCGCACGGCCATAGTATCGCAATGTCGCTGCAGCATCATCAGCAGAGAGAGAGAACAAACTTTTACTTTTCGCAGGACCTAAGTCCAGGTCCTAATTTGAAAGCTCAATTCACCGAATCCACGTAGTACTCCAGAATGCCCGTGCGGATCCGGTGCACGTGTTTGTAGAGAGCTTCCTGGGCAGCCTGGAAGTTTACCGTCGGCGGGGGAGACAGCCAGAGCTCCCAGGAGGTGATGGAGGCGAGGGATGGGCCAAGAGATGGCGGGGTGCAGTCCCAATAAGAATGAGGGATGGATGGGTAGGAAGAACAGGTGGGACAGGAAGGATGGCCAGGGCGACAATGGATGCGGTGAAGAATGTGATGGGAGGGGAGTGAGGAGGTTTGAGCCTGCCGAATGAGGCACGCAGCCTCAAGAGTTAGACGGGAACTGGGGGTGGGTACAGGGTACGTGATAGGCGTTGGGCGTGCAATCGGTAACGGCGGGAAACGCGGTGTTGAGTATGAAGCGACGGCGGGTGGTACAAGGTTGGCGAGGACATGGGCGGACCCGGGAAAGGTACTCGGGTGAGCGCGTTGCTAAGGCGTTTCCGCACATGCCAGCGTGGTCAGGAACCCAAACCAGTGTGAAACGTGACCGAGGATTCGATGCAAGTATCGGAGTGACGAAGTCAGTGGGGTGTGGGTGGGTCTCATGGTGAGCGAAATTACGAAGGGCTGACTGACAGTCGGAGAAGATATATACTGGCGTGCTGGTAGGAACAGTAAGAGTAGCGTGCTCTGTTGCAAGGGCAATGGCGAGGGAGGTAGAATCCGGTGGGGAAAGAAAGGAAAGCGTGGCAGTGTTTAAAGAAGGGAGTTGGAGAAATTAAGCCGTGCCCGTTGAGTTTGATTGGATGTCGCTGGCGTCAGTAAAGTAACGATGGAACCATGGGAGAGTAGAAAATTAATTCGTTTGGAGAGGGCCTGAACGCCCAGTGCACGACGAGCAGGGTGTCGATCAGGGTTCATGTTGCGGGGCAAAGACTCAACCCGTAAATTAGCGAAAGTGACCCAAGGAGAGAGTTCCGGTGGTATGGGGGGGGGGGGGGGGGGGGGGGGGGGGGGGGGGGGGGAATTAGTTGCGAAGTGGAGTAGTTAAGTGTATTGAGAATAGCACGACCTTGGGCAGAAGTCTGCAGGCGTTCGAGTTGGGTCTGGAGATGGCACGCAATGCGTTCTTCAAGAGTATTGTATATCCCGAGTTCCAGATGGGTGGCGCTGGGGGCGTAGGAGGGTACTCCTACAGCGATGCGGTAAAGTGTTCGGAGGGAGGCCTCGAAGGACAAGAGTTGAGGTGGCGAGGGTTGCAAATACGGAATTGTGTATAGTATACGGGACATAACAAAAGCATCGATGATGCGGGGCAGGTGATCGTGTAGTCCAGCTCTTCGGTTGGCGACCCGGCGGAGGAGATGGGAAAGCCGAGTGATCTGATTGTGAAGTGTCCGCAGAGTCGGTACAGAGGTGCCCGCATAATGTAAGGTGAGACCGAGGATCCTAAGGGTGTCAACATGCGGTATACGGCTTGCAGAAATTTGTACCTGAGGAAGAAAGCGGTCCGGTGCTACCCCACTTTTGTTACTGACTACGAGTAGAGCGGATTTTGAAGGCGAAATAGAGAGGCCGACAGACGTGACAGTCTTGGATGGCGTCACACGCTTGCTGAAAAGTGACCTCCAGTTGGCCGGGACTGCCCTTGGTTGACCAGAGCGTGATGTCATCCGCGTATATAGAGTAGGAGAGAAGGGGGATGACATCTAATAGTGGAGGAATCAAAGCTAAAGCGATGTTAAAAAGGTTGGGTGACAAGATGGAGCCTTGAAGGGTACCTGCTGATAGATAGAATGGGGGGGAGGTAGAGCCCGGGATAGAGACAGAAGCGGTACGGTTAGAGAGGAACGAGCGGATGTATGTATACATGCGAGATCCGCAGTTAGTTTTGGCTAAGTTAGCGAGAATGGCAGTGTGCTGAACATTATCGAAGGCCCTATGAATGTCGAGAGCAAGGATCCCATGGAGCTGGAGCTGAGAGGAGCTACGAAAGCCGTAGACGTCGTGGAAAATACGGAGGAGGGTATCCTGAGTGGATATGTAGCGGCGAAATCCAGTTTGGGTAAAAGGGAGGACAGAGGTGTGAGAAAGTACGTGTCATTCAAGCGCGTCAATGCCAGAGCCGCGCTGTGTGCGCGCGTGTGTTGGCAGGCGGCGGGTTAGCCCTCATTCACACAGCCGTCACCTTCTCCGTCACGGCACCGTCACGTCAAAAAGCCGCGACGGAGACATAACGGAGTAGCGTTCGTACTGGAGCTCTCACAGGGTCGTCTGCCTATTTTACCCTAGAATTGAGCGTGCATGATCTGAAAAGTAAAAAAAAAAAGTGATACTACGATACAAGGTGGCTATTATAATTGCTGAAATGCAAACATAAGTTTTCTGATTGGCTGGTTACCGCGGTGCGTGGTCCCGTCGCGTTGACGGAACGGAAACGTACAGCTCGGCTTCCCGTCACCGTCGCAACGTTTTCGGCGAGAAATCGCCCGAGAAACCGTTGCCCATGACGGAAGACGGTGACGTGATGGTGCGTGACGGGGTGAAAAATGGCTGTGTGAACGACGGCCAAGGGCGCATGCTGCAGTAGGCGAGGAAGTGCTAGCGCCGAGAGCAATTCAAAGTCGGAGGCGCTCACATATGGCGAATTCTGTTTAGCACTGTGGCCGAATGGCGGTTTGAGTGCAAAGAGTAGAGAGAGACGTTTGGACGGGTTTCTCTGCAGCAAACACGGGCGGCGGGGCAGGCCTGGAAGCGACGGCCGAGAACAACGAGATTCCGGAGCGCCGCTCGTACATAATCGATGGCAAGAACGCGTCTGCGGCTGGGTCTCGTGTTGAAGAGGCAAAGAAGCCACCACAAGGTACTCGTTTTTTGTCATCGCGAATTATCATTTTCTTTCTCGCTGTCTGAGTCATACTATAATGAAACAATAGAAGACTATGAATTAGCTTAACAAAGAGGTTCGTATCTCTTATTAACGCAGACCGTGATCTGCAAACTGGCCATCACTGGCTATTGCTTGTCGTGACGAGGCACATAGTTGAAGGGCCATATTAATGTTTAAAACACAATAAAATTTGCGAACTGACCAACCGTACGTTCAGCGTGATCTGGCGCCGCGATATTTCTACACCTATTTTAGCTGGCCACATTTATGCTGTGCTACTCGGCTTCGCTTGCGGTAACACAAGTGTCCCGAATGGAACTGCGCCATACTCTCGACACTCGGGGCGCCTTTTACAGCGCAGGCGATCAGAAGAGTTGCCCCGTGTACAAGATATGTCAGCCCGCATTGCCTGTTTTGTCTACAGACGGCACAACGACGCGGGCGCCTTCTTTATTCCGGGAAAAGGTTACCGAGTGGGTCCAGCTGGACGACACCGGGGGAAAGAAAAAGCTCCCAGGTAACCTGGCTCGGAGCCGTTCGATGTCGGCCAGCAGACCTCACGGCTCGACAGGTGCGCCCGCGTTTCCAAGTGGGCCAGTCGGAAATGGTTGTTTGTTGCCGTTTAGGCGATACACTCGCTCGCGTAGATTTATTTATTTATTTACCAGATACTAACATCGCCACGGGGGCATTTTTTTGGGGGGGAACATGCAACATGTACAGAACAGCGGAGAAAAATACGTTCATACATACATTTACACTTTTTCCAGGATCTCTAATTCGTGTTGGTTAAAAAAAAAAAAAAACGTCACCACACTTGTCATAAATTGGAGAAAAAGAGATCGTTGTTCGTATGCTAACCAATTCCTCTGGCAACAAATTCCAACCACGTATTGCGCTTGAGAAAAAAAAAAGAATTAGCAAAAAATGTTTGGTCAGTGGGAATACTCCAACACTTTTTGGGAATTATCATGACGCAGTGATATGTAGTTTGGCTCGAGGAAATAATGTTTTATGTCTATACCGGTTTTATTGTAGTAAATGCAGTGGAGAAATGTTAACCTTAATTTTTTACGCCTGGACTGCACTGGTTCCCAGCCCAAGGTAGTTTAATCACTGAGATTCTAGCAAAAGGGTAGTAGTTATTAGTAACAAAACGCGCTGCCTGGCTTTGCAGCTTTTCTAATCTTTCTATAGGATATTCGTGGTGTGGGTCCCACATTAAACATGCATAATAAAGGGTTGATCGGACATGTATAAAATACAGTGTCTCTTTCACTTTTCTGCATGCATCTATAAAATTTCTACAGATAAAATATAACATTCTACTGGCCTTTGTAATTGTGTACTCTTTATGTTTAATTCACTTGAGTGGCTAAGTATACGCCTAGGTATTTTCATCCCGTGACGCTACTGATTTTTCTACCTTATATTTTATAGCTTGCTTGGATGATAGCTAATTTTCGTTTAAACCGGATTTGATCACATTTTTTCTATGCAAAGGCTCATGCCTCATACGTCACATCACCGAGCTACTATTTCCAGGTCTTTCTGTAGTGTGTGTCTCTTAGTGAATTTATCTGCGTATAGATAACAGTTACAGCGAGTAATTTGATTTCGGAAGTAATTTTTTGCTCTTATATCATTTATATAAATTGAGAATAATCGTCCCAGTACGCTACCTTGGGGTACTCCAGAACTCACCAAAACAGAGCAATATTTATGACTGTTCAAAACCACATATTGCTCGCGCCGTCCAGATAGTTACATGTCCAAGTATGAATTTTACTGTTAATGTTCAGGGATGCAAGCGTATTGTCCAGAAGGCTATGACGTAGTGTCGAAAGCTTTCCTAAAATCAAGAAAGATTGCGTCTACTTGTATATTATTATAGAGGGCCTGTGATACATAATGCTGAAATTCTACCAGTTGAGTATTGCATGAAAATCCGCTACCAAAGCCATGCTGAGAGGTTGTAAGGTATTTTAATGCAGTTGAAGTACTGAAATACTGCACCATATTATAATATGTTCTGAGACTTTACAACAAATGATAGTCAAAGAAACTGGCCTCTAATTTTTTTACATTTTGCCCATACCCGGACTTAAAGAAAAAGAGTTTCCAGAAAAATCAAATTTTCAGTCTTTGGGAACAATGCCTGACTCAAGTGACATTTTGTAAATGATAGCTAAATACTTTGCAATAGCGTCATGGCACTCCATAAGAACAAAGGACGATAGACCATCTGGACCGGATGCTTTCGAAGTGTTCACTTCACGTAAGAGGTGATCTATACCATGAACATCTATAATGATGTCGTCCATGAAGGGGTTGCATCACTAATGAATGACGGTAAAATAGCAGTTGCCGTTTTTTGTGAAAAAAGACAGGAGGAATGCATTGAATGTTTCCGCCATTTCAGCATTAGTTTGCACAGTGGTAACATCAACGGAAAAAGATTGTGCATAAATGTCACCTTTGCTGGCTTTCTTTACGTACTTACAAAAGTGTTTCGGATTTCGCTAAAAATTAATGTTCAATCGGCCAAACAATTGTCTGCGCATTTTTTATCGCAATTTTACCCTTCTTGTTAGCGTCTTTCAAGGACTGTTTATTAAATTCACTATTTTTGCAGAAACGTCTATAGGCTCGCCTGGCCTTCCTTGGGTGATTTTGAGAATTTCTGCGTTAAACCAACGTTTGTTTTGTTTTTGCCGTTAGTACTTCGACGGTATAAGAGTTTCATATAGATGTTTTGCTTTGCGCGAAAGAGACACCAAAGATCTCCTAAGCCCAGGGATTCAAACAGCCTAGGAAAATTTTCTATTTATGATTTAAATTCTGCATAGATAGCTGCGTAGTTTGCTTTGCGAAACATAAAAATTTGGCGAAGATGTTGCGTTTGTTTCAAAGCACTAAGTAACAATAATTATTATATAACCGCTTTGTGATCGCTTATACCGGGAATAATAGATACTTTAGATATAACATTTGTGTCGTTGCATAACATCAAAACCAAGGTTGCATACAGCTGGTAGGTTTTCAAATGTGCTGGTTGAAGCCAAGCTGAGGCACCAATTCTTTAAACTTACAAGAAAGCTGAGCAGTATTATTTTTCGAGTTTTCCTCATTTCCATCAAAGTCAAGGCGAATTAAAGTCTCCCCCCCCCCCCTTCAAAAAAAAAAAAAAAGAAATTGATCCGTCAGGTATCACTTACAGAACATCAGCAAGTTTGCTAATTGGCTCTTCACTACTGTTCTGTGGGCGCTAAAATGTACCAATTACTGACGTTTTTCCTTAAAAAAAGAGAAAAAACTCGACACCATACGGACTCCGTATCGTCGTTAAAAAATGGCTGGCTGTTTAGCCTACTTGATATGGCAGTTTGGCAGCTGGGCAGCTTGTGAAGACAGTGGACGTGTTTCTAAACGTAGAAACTTTTCTTAGAGAAATTGGTCGGAAAAATTTGTGTGTGCTCTTAAGTTTTCATGCATGTGCGTGCATGTGCGTGCATATGCACGCACATGCACGCACATGCACGCAAATTTGACACTAATACCTTCGTATTCACTGACATCGTGCCCCAGGAATTTTTCCGTAATGCCCTGCAAATTAGCAGTGGACACATTCATATTAAGGGCATCCACTGAATTGTCAGAAATACAAGGCATGCCTTTAACGCAATATATGAGTCCAGGGGCGGTATTCTCGTGTTTGTCCGTTTTGAAAACGTCCGTTTTGCGTCCGTTTTATTGTGACGTACTTCCAGTTGTAGGCGGGCTGTGGGTTGACTTTTGCGCGACTATTCTTGTAAACACATTCTAAAGGACAAAACCTATTTTAAACTATCTCTTATGCGTTGATTTTTCCGCCAGCGAACCAACAACAAGGCGTCAAAAAATCGTCTGCTCCAAATCGTCTGCTCCGTGCAATAGAGTTGCTCCGAGAAGCCGCGCTTGCATGGCGTCACATCCGTGCGTTCGCTCTTAGCCAGCGAGGGCTTGCTCAAGACGGGCACTTTTGAAACTGACAGAAAACAGACAAAACATGAGAATACCGCCCCAGCGCACATTCCACGTACGCGTAGTTTATCCATTGCTGCTCCTTGCAGCAGGAGCCCGGAAGACGTCCGCGCCGCCGCTGCGTGGCGGATCTGTGCTGTGCGTCGTGGGCGGCCACTGGCGGGAGGACTACGGCTCGTTGGCGCTGGACGGCGTGTGCGACGTTGTTCTGCTGCCCTTCTACGTGCTCGACACGGGAGGGGACACGCTGCGCAACGACAGCCACGCGACCACGCAGAAACTCCTGCGGATGGCCGCCAAGTCTGTTAAGACCACCTATGGCATCCACGTGCCACTGAGGTAGGCGCAGAGGACGGAGGTTGTGCTAAACAGCGGCTCTCGCTGGGGGAGATAAGACGTAACGAGAAGAAATCGGGGAGGGGGGATGTTTTTAGTGGGAAGGCGGGTTGATACCTAGAAAAGACTTC
Organism: Haemaphysalis longicornis; assembly: GCA_013339765.2. Classification (NCBI taxonomy): domain Eukaryota; kingdom Metazoa; phylum Arthropoda; class Arachnida; order Ixodida; family Ixodidae; genus Haemaphysalis; species Haemaphysalis longicornis. The sequence goes on along the minus strand of CM023453.1, from coordinate 24,736,333 downwards.
CTTCTACAGCCAATTGAGGGAGCGATTTTGGCGAAATAGGCGTGACCGAGTAGGGAATGGCAAAGCGAAATAAGAATTAGCAAACGCCAGTTCGCTAATTCTTATTTAGCCATAGACCGTCTCCGCAGGCTGCACGCAAGCCTTTCCATCGTTGTCGTCGATGGTGGGCCAGGGCGCTATGGTGCATTGCCCAGCTACGTCCCGACTCCCGGGACAATATGCTTTCCCGCAACACTAGCTTCTATGCAGGGGTTCGCCCTTAACAAGTCCGTGCAAACTCAATTTTTTCGCGTCACACGTTTTAAGTGCTGAGCACTTTATGGGCTGGCCTTGTCGTCTTAGCTCGATAATGGTCGATGCGACTGCCGGAATCAGGTGGCGTAGCGAGATAACGGACTCAAGTAGAGCCTTCGGCACCGGGGTCAGGGAGCCACGCTGAGGCTTCGAAAAACCGCGCGGTTTAAACCGCGTGGTTTTTCGAAGCCCATTTAAAATTTAAATTTTAAGCTTATTTATTTTCAAAGCCTATTTAGGACTATTTAAATAGTCATAACCGTTCGAACCTCGTGAACCACTGGCGCTTGTCATACATCTCCCCGTTGTTTAGCGCAAAGAAAACTGCACGTACATTTCAGGCAAAATCTGTGTATGTAACCTTGCAGCCCGCTGCGTTCATTTAGTTAGGAACGCTCGTTGGGTTGGTTTTTACGATAGTAAACGAAAAAAGCGGCCGCGCAAGAAAAATATGGCGAGTTTGAAATGCCGTAGAAAGCCTACAACCGCGCAAGAAAAAATTACGCGTTCGAAATGACGCAGAAGGCTCCATCCGCGCAAGAAAAAAAAATTACGCGTTCTAATAACGCAAAGCAGCTTCCGCATAAGGAATTAAAGCGAGCACAAAAAGAATATACTCCCGCTGGCGCAGTTTCCGGCAAGGGGCGCGCGAGCACTGCGAAGGCGGGAAATTTGAAATGCACTGGGTGGCAGCAGTGAGCGGATAACGGCGCTGCAGCGAATTATGGCGAAACACTGCTCTGCACTTCCGACAGCTTTCACGTCGAGTGGAACGGCTTTAATTATTTTGCCGCAGACGTGAAGCTGCACCGCGCGGGTACCACGGCTGCGCGCAAAGGTTTCTCCAAATGACTCGTAGCTGTGCGGCGGTGCACACTGTACAGGGGAAATGCATTCCTTCCGCTCATTCTCTCCGTCGCACTTTCGCTCCGCAGCGCGTCGAGCTGAAGTCGCCCGTATGCGCGAATGCTTCACCGCATTGCTATTTTTTGTGTGGCGATGCACCCTTTACAGGGGTGACACGTGACACGCTGGCACCTTGTAGCTGCAGAAGTGTAACTGCTGTGAGTTGTAGGCACGTGAATGCACGTACGCTGCACTATATAATTCGTCGCTGTATCTTTGTGCACTAAACAAAGGGCTGGCGCACGTGCTCTTCTCGCATCGTCACCCCTTGCGCTGTTAACGCAGACATATGACGAAATTCAATTACGCGAGCACGCAATGCTGTGCAGCAGTGATAATTATGGATGTCCATGAATTTAATTAGGAGCCGTCAGCAAGCCGAAAATCACGAGTTCTAAACTCTGAGTGTGACTGATGAGCGTATATCTGTTCAATAAGTGTTTGCGAACATTTCTTACTGCTTTTACTGTCATGCCTGTTTCAGGAAATTAAACCGAGTTAAGGCTGACCTCAAGCGCAAGCAAGTCGACAGGAAGCTCAAGAACTACTGGGCAGAGAAGAATATCTACCACTACGCAGTTCTCGACCTGCGAGTCAATCCCAACAAATCCAGAGCGTCGGATACTGTGGGCCGTGTTTTTGGAACACTTAAGGTACCTCTCCTGCTTCAATACGGGTCATTCTTTCAAAACTGATGTCTGTGTTTCTGTACGGATAGCCTCAGCCACAAAGTTCACCAGGAGTTGAGCACTTGATAATGTTTTTCATGTATGCATCACAAGATTTTATGTTTTGAAGGTACGCAATGCGTAATTTGCTTTATTTGTCGCCGCTAGTAAGAATTTAGACTTTGAAAATTCCTCAGTTCAGTTTGTGTGGTCCTTAACACAGTGCCCGTGATAACTTCTTTGCTTGTGGCCCTTTTTCCTGCGGTTTGCTACAGATGCTTCGAAAGATCCAGGAGAAGCTCAGTCGCAAGGCGTCTCGATATTCTCCAAAGGGACAGCCTGAAGCGTACATCATTCTGGGAATTCATCCCTGGGTCGACACCAATGGTGAACTTTTCAAGGCTCTGAGAAAACACCTGCGGTACGAGATTTTCAAATTGTTTGAATCGTATATTCCCTTTTTTGCGGGAACAAATATATCACAGCACGCCGAATATGTTTCCAAACGTGAATATCACTTAAAATTAAACGAAAGAAAGCCGCAGTAAATTTAACAAAAATGATTTTTTTACATTGAAGCTAACGTATACATAGGTGTCAAACGGATGCGGTTCTCAAGAATACGTAAAATATGAACAAACAGGCAGTGAAATCTTTGACTCTTTCCAAAGACTCCTTTGGAATCTTTCTCGACATAATTTATGGCCTTGGAAGCTAGAACAGGAGACTGAAAAGGGTTCTTAAAAGCTTAAGATGAACATTACAATGTCACCTTTTTTATTATTTCTTGCTAAAGTGTACCTCCTCATTGCTCGCAATGTGTGTTGTTATTTTGAGTACTATATAAAGAGAACGAGTTCAAGCTTCTGCTTTTGTCCTACATTCCTGAACAAAAAAATCCCATTTCATTTTACCATAACGAAGGCACGTAATCACAGAATATGTCGTGCTTGCTTCGCGCATATGTTACTACACTGGCGTACATGGAGGGAAGAATAAAAAAAAAGTTGAAGCAAAGAATGGACTGAGGCAGTTTGTGCTGCTGAGCACGAGGTCGCGGGTTCGATTCCCGGCCGCGGCGGCCGCTTTTCTGATGGAGGCGAGAAGCAAAAACGCCCATGTGTACCAGATTTCGGCGCACGTTAAAGATACCCAGGTGGTCAAAATCAATCCGGAGCCCTCCACTACGGCGCGCCTCATCGCCTACATTTGGTCGGCGTGTTAAACGCTACAATCAATCAATCAATCAATCAATCAATCAATCAATCAATCAATCAATCAATCAATCAATCAATCAATCAATCAATCAATCAATCAATCAATCAATCAATCAATCAATCAATCAATCAATCAATCAATCAATCAATCAATCAATCAATCAATCAATCAATCAATCAATCAATCAATCAATCAATCAATCAATCAATCAATCAATCAATCAATCAATCAATCAATCGTCTGGTTTCAATAAATCATTCAATCAGACTCAGGCAGTGCATAACATACAGCGGTGGGCCATCTATGGGACAGGCCTCAGTTGAATTTGTGGATCCTCTGTTTTTCGATACCTACAGGTCTTTTGCGATCAGCTGCCTGATAGCTCGGACCCACCTCTCGAGCCACGAAGTCACGACGCGGCGCAGTGGTTGCAAGACCTCGGGTCCGGCGCCGTACGAAGCTGGCAGTGACAAGCGCCTCCTGGGGATGGTAAGTCGGCAGGGCGTCTCAGCCCGGCTGCGCCACAATCGCGTTTCGCACTTCTCCCCGGGCCGCTGAAAGCGGCGCGACAAATTGTTCCGCCAGTTCACATGAGAGAAAGCTGTTAGCTAGCACTAGCGTAAATCAGCAAACTGCCCCGAAGAAGTGCTGACAAATGCCGGACGTGGCCTTTTATTAGGCCCTTCAAATATTTCCGTAGCTTGATTATTCACGTATAGAAACTAAGGAAAATGTAGATTCTTTTGCTCCACATTATATTTTAGGCCCCCTTTTTGGGTCAACAGCAGCAACGCACTTCAGAGGCCCAGGTACGGTTTGCTTGGCACTGTATGCAACGCTTGGCCCTTATAAATTAACTGACTCCGCGTGTTACGAAGCATAATTAAAGGGGCCCTCAAGGAGGTTTTGCCATTACATGGGTGTTCGCATTTTCGGATACATCGAGTGATCACGTCTTTCAGGGATTTTGTTAAACGAATTAGTACTGCAGTCTAAACTCGTTACAACGAAGTATAATCGGGGCAGAAAATTAGTTCGCTATATCCGATATTTGTTGTAACACAGCAGCTCTTACAAATCGGCAATCTGACTCGCGCAAAAGTTCTGGATGCTAAAACGCATCATTGTATTGTTCGATCCCGCCGTAAACAAGGTAATCTTTACTGTCTCCTTGTGGCATTTCAAACTAATTGGACCAGAACGCAGCAACAAGAAATTACAACACAACAAAGTTCGTTTGACAAAACAGGCCTGCGTTCTCATTTATTTGATGAATCATGTGGTCTTCGCCTGGCGGCTTTTCACAGCACTGCAGGATGAAGTTTTCCACAGTGTACACGCACGAAAGGGCACTTTCTGCTTTCGCAGTTTTACAAACTGTTACCCATTTTTTTATTCTGCCTTTTTAACCTAGCTTCAGAGTTCAAGCCTCGCGCGAATCAAATATTTCTTCGTTATAGCCGATATTGCGCGCAGCTCTGAAGGTTTCTATTTCGTTATAAAAAAGGAAAGTGTAACTTAAAACAAGCGTGACCAACCAAAGTTCTGCATTGCTACCGGAAGAGAAGCGAACACAGCTGCGACCGTGATTTCTCGCTGCGGAAATAGCACTTGCTGCACGGTTGATTTACGCTTTATGATATAAAAGTTCACCGACATTGATTCCTTATTACCTAAACGAGCTTCCGTAACTATTCTTCTGCACTCAACTGACCTTACATTTTCTACAAGCGTGCCGGTCGCACAGCATATGCAGCTTGAAACTACGTGGAAACCAATTAGTCGCCGAAGCGCATGCACGGGCGAAGCGTCGTAAGCTAAAATACAGATCGCTTTAGCGCTATGTTGCATGGGCTTCATAGACCTAGGTTTATTGCACTCTACAAACTAGCAAAACAGAGTGGTATACAATGCGGCACGAATGTTATCGGGGCGTAGTTTTCGCTTCTCGATCGATTCTCCACGACCCGTCGGTCGACCGGTTTTGTCTGCGTCTTCGGTCGGCGAGCCAGTTACACTACGGGGATTTTATATCGGCCGACGTGTTTCTGTCGCCGTCCACGTCGTGTGATAACGTGTACAATATAATAAAAATACAATACAATAGAGTGCAACAGAGTTTACACGATAGAGCGTAAACGTATGGCAGGAAGCGCTAATTAAACAAAAAGGCTGCGGCAAGCCTCTGACGCTTCTCTTCTCGTGCCTGGAAGAGCGAGAAAAATCTGTCCAATAGCAAGGTCTCTGCTTCGTGACGCACATGGCAGAATCGATGACGTAGATGCGTTTAAATGGCGGTGTCCAAAACACGCAGGAAATGGTGGGAAACGGCGACAAACTTTGCAACGAAACTGTGAGCTTTCCGCTGCACGTAAAAAAGCATGACTAAGCAACCAACCTAACGACTGCGCTTGTTCATGTAGTGTGCTCGAAAAGCTTTCCAGGACCCTCTTTAAGGGACGACAATGTTTTCATGCGGCCTGCTGGAAAGCAAACAACGCAGACGTGATCGGGAGTTCCTGTAAAACACCTCTGCATCGTTGTAGCTGAAAAAAATGTGGTTGATCCCTCTTTCATAGGAATCGGTAAAACACGAAAGTGAAAGGGGCCTTCACAGGAGCAGTTGAGCGTTAAAGGAACCTCCTTCATGTGCGAAGGGTTCGTGAGCCTGACCCCGCCAGCCGACACGGAAGAAACGATTACGAGACAACAAAACCAAAAATGACATGCACAGAAACAGCAGCTTGAAACACACAACGGTCATGGGAACAGCGCGACAGCGGAGGGTGCCTCAATTCACGCGCGTCCCCCGTACACGAAGGCGCTGGAATCGAGGCGCCAACTGCCGGCGCTCATTACCGTCATGATGCGCTACTTCGCTTCGCCTCTCCTAGACGACAGCACTATCTGAATGACTCATAAGAAAGGACATAAGGCGCGTTCGTAGAGCTGCTCACGTTTCTATTCATAGTGCAGTGGGGAGAGCGCCACGTACCTTCCTTTGTGGCGAGACGCGAGAGTTCGTGGGCTCGAATCCGGGCGCCGCCGCGTCAGTGGCAATTTTCTGGCGACGTCACTTCCGGGGCGGATATGACGTCACCAAGATCTTGGTGTACCCGAGCATAAAACACGTCCGTGTTAAAACGTTCTTTATACCCCTAACGCGTCCCAGAGCATGCTGCGAAGTGCAAGCCGGTGTTTATCCACCCTGCCCGTTGCTTCTGCCGGCCGCAGCCCAACACGGTGGCGTACGCAAGCAAGTCCCTGCAGCAGCCAACGTCCCTGGCCGTCTCGTTCACACTGTGTGCACGCTGGTACCGGGCCAAGGCAGAGCAGCTCATCGGCGCTGACTGCCTTCCGCGCACTGGCACGGCGGCCATCCGTACGTCGGGAGAGGTGAGGGAACACCGCCATTTCACGCGCCTAAAGTGTTCACAGTGCATTTTCAGAAAAACTATCAGAGTCACAACCTATTTGGCAGATGGTTCACACGGCCATAGCGGACACTATATCGAGGAAAGTATGTGAATACGACGCAACTGAATAACGTGAAAATTGTTGGTCACCTTTTTAGGTAACGTTTTCAGGGCGCAGGCTATGCAAAATCTTGAGACAACAAAATTTATCCCCGCCAAATTCGCGACCAAAAATTTAGTTTTCCAATACTTTTCTGGCAGTCGAGCTCATTTCACGTAATTCTTGGGTCAGAAGGGCAGTTCTGTAAAAACGTGAACATACGTAATTCATGCAGGTAATGGTAAGTACTAATCAACAGCTTCTTCAAAACGCTGCGGAAACGAGTGCGATTTAGTGCTGCAGTACTTGTTATATCACTACTTAAGCTTTTAACGAATGTCGTCGGGTCTGAGTGAAAATAGTGTATACATAGGTACCTACGGTGGTGATTATAGGCGGCTTTGAGCCCTATAGTGTAAAGTCTGTTCACTTGCGACCCATTTCCCTCACGAGCCGCAAGTGGTTCTTGTCAAAGCGGACAGACTCCTATCGTTCATGCTGATATACGGGATGCTGTGTGGCTGTCATTTTTTTAAATAAGGGAAGCTGAATTACGGTTTTGGGAGTCTCCTTGAGTCATGTAGACCGGTAGTTTCACATGTGAACGGGTTTCTTGAAGCGGAATGACGTCTAAGAGAATAGTGAAGGTTTCTATGTACCGCTGGAGGTGTCCTACTAAGTAATACAACCGCGGCTTCAGTTAGTTGAAATGGCCGTCTCGCTCTCACCGCAAATTGGGTCTTGAAATAAGTACACCACTCTTGCTAATAAAAAAGAATTATTTCATCTTTATTTTGTCAGACTGGGATGGTAATACGCGGTGTGCCACCGCCCAAAATCGAAACCAATATGAGGGCAAGGTCCGCCCACAAATTGCCCAACCACCGAGGTTCCTGAGCGTATACTAGTCCGGCGCCACCCGGCCTCTCACTCAAGTTGTTTCATATCCCAACCCTACGGCTTGATGATGATGATTACTCTTTTTCTGAAGCAGTGCCACCCATGGTCTGACCAGAGCTGGGGAAAGCGGGTAAAGGAGGTGGGAGCATCGACGTTCTCCTGCCTATACCCGGGGAACTTGCAAAATGGCACAGTGACATGGCAGTTTCTTTTGGGTGTGCCCAGACCGCGGTAGGCGATAACTTTCTGGAAGGTTTTGGTGCTCAAAAAGCGATACTGTGCGACGATACCGCCGCCTGAAGCGCGCTCTTTGAACTCGGCATCGGTGTTACGTACAGCTGTGCAGCGAGAGCCCAGAGCTGCTGCAGAACCAGGCGGTCGACAGGACGCAGCACACGGCCTACTCGTGGCGGAAGCCTGACCAGGTGACGTACGACACTGCGGACACGATCAGGTGGAAGGCAAGTGTCCTCCCTCTCTCGCCACCCATACTTATCCATTCGCTCGAGACTGCGGAGTTCGGCCCCCAAACACACACACAAGAAAGTAATGACAGCTCACCATGACGCCGAGCTCTGTGTTATCATTTTAAGCCAAATGATGAGCGGAATATAACGAAGGTTCTTGATAAATATGCTATGGTGTTTTAAGCCCTCCGGCACCTGACCATCCTTAACCAAACCGTCTGCGTGGAAGCGAGCCGGAAACACTTCGAAGCATGCAGTGCGCTTGCGCGACAGAAACCGAGTGCAAGGGGTGCCAAGCGACCACGTGAAAGGGAATATCGTGGTCCCTCGCGGAGAAACGCGCTATGGCCACTTGTTTGGGAAGTAGTTGGCGAGCCACTACGGAAGAGAGAACTCTTGCAGTGGATAGCGCGTTGGTACGAGGAATCCACACTGAACTTTTTCACGCCCTTTTCGGCCGAAAAGTGTGTAAGAATCTTGTCCCATAGCACCCACCTTTAAAAGGTGTTTTAGGCTGAACAAGAATGTAAGGATTGAAAAAGGGTGTTCTTGTGAGCACCCTAAAAAGGGAGTAAGGTTGCTTAACACATAAAAAAGGGTGTGGTCAGCGTAGCTACGCGTGACAATGCGGACCGGCTGAGCACGCAGCATGACATACCGTCACATTCAACACGCACAAGTCAAACTTGGAGCAGAATTGAATTCAGCAAAAAAAAAAAAAAAAAAAAACAAAAAAACAAGAGGGATGCATGGGGAGAGCGAGTACATACTTAGAAATACATCTGCTCTTGCTTTTATGGCCAGCAGAGGAAAGTCCTCCGACAGGGTCGGTGGGCTTGTCGCGAAAATAAGATATTTTAGAGCTAACTTTGGAATTATGCGTTTTAATGCGAGCATATAGAAGTCAGCATGCGGATTCGCAAAAACGTTTTAATAGTTCGGTGTTTATTATGTTCAATAAGGCGTAAAATTTTGTTCAAACATACATTCCACACCATTTCAACACCCACCAAGAATGGTGTTCATTATTTCGACCCCCTTTTCCCACAAGGAAGTAAAGCTACAAATTAGGGTGTCGGAAACTGAGAAGAAGGGTGTAAAAGACCTACAACTTTGGAGGTATCCGTTTACACGGCCGGCCTGAAAATTTTCTACAAGTGGGGGGATGTTTTGCACCCCACGATGTTTAAAACGATATGAATATGCATAAGTTGTTACCAGCGGAGCTGTTTTAAGCTTGAGCTAGATTCGGTGGCGTTAGCAAAACATACCCAGGAAAAGAACCGCCCCCCTGTAAAGGGTGCGCCACCGCAGATAGGGTATTGTAGCAGTGAAGCCGGCTTTCGAGCCTGTTCGAGAGTGAGCACAAGGTGCGCATGCTTATGCGCACCTCTTAATTATACCATTTTAAAGGTACTAGTCCGTTTAGGATACTAAAACGCAAAAAAAAACTTGGCGCAGCTTGCAATAGTGGTGCAAGGATGGAGAACCGGCGGAGTTGGGGGTCGACCTAGCTTGTTTTTCCCTTGGATCCTCTGTCAGTATCGGGGACACACTAGAACAGCCTTGTAAAATCTGGCTAAACTTGGCCTCACCCCTCAGCACTTAGCCCTAGCAAAACTAAGCAATACCGGAAGAAGCTAAGTCGACCCCCAACTCCGCTGTTTTTTTCCAACTGAACGGTTATTTCACATCATTTCAACAGCTTCAGGTAATCACGGGCGTTGCAGTCGGTCAATGCCTGTCTCGCCAAAAAAAGAGTGAAATGGTACAAATTAGAGAGTTAGAACCCAAGAAAAAGGTTGTAATGACTTCCAAGCACGCTTACTCCACTTATACTACAGCATCTTTAGGCAATAATGGTGCAAACATGTTTGGAGCGTATATGTAGTCTTTTTAATTTCAAAAGTTCAAATTTACGTTTCACATGCTCAAGCTGCACTTGGGCCATGAGGCGCTCCATATATGGAAACGAGCGAGCATCGCAGACGAACAATTTTTTTTGCTCTCGAACATTTGCTTCGTGGTGGGGAGAAGGGTATGAGGGGATGTCTTGTACTTCGCAGTACAATTATTCATGCACGCATGGCCTTAACCAACACCTGAACACTTCTTCCACACCCTTTCAATACCCTACCAAAAACCAAGGATGTTGAAGCTCGCCGGCACCCTTTTTTCCACACAAGAAGGGTGTAAAGCTACGACTAAGGGTGTTGAGGTTCCAAGAAAAAGGGTGTAATGGCCCCCCAACCCACTTTTCCCATTTATGCTACATCCTTCGTCGCCAAGAAGGGTGTAAAATAGTCTAGTGTTTAGTACGAGGTACGACGCTGCGAGCAGTGGCGGGACGAGAACGACAGGATGTAACCGTCGCCATTGGTCCGTCAGGCGTCCCGGGAAGCAGAGGGGGGCAACGACGCCCAGCGCAAAAGACAGCGTCGAGACGGCGATGACGCTGCGGCCTGAACAAATAAATCTAAAACGTTATGTAAACGTAGCCTTACTATCTTAACGTAGCGGCTCCAATACAAATTTACTGGCTAACACCGCTTTCACCGAGTGGAATGGCCGATTAATTCGTTTCTATGCGGGGTCGTATCACCACTGCCCCTGTTAGAAGCCTAGTGCAATGCTTCGCGCAGCCGTACTAGCCAGAAGATGCGAACAGTCTCTCGCTGATTTCGTTCTCTTCTCGTGCAGCTGTGCTCGCTGCAGAGCGTACACCGGAGTGGAAACCTGAGCGTGGCGCTCTTCGACGTCGAGTGCGACGACTGGCGGGGCGAGTGCCGCCGGGGCGCCACCAGGTCGCAACTTGAGGGCGCCGAGCGGACGCGCAGCCTGCGCGCCTTCATGCGGGAGCTGCGGCACCGGCGTTACTCGAACTCCACCGGCGGTTCCTGCCCCTGATTCTATATAAGGCTGGATGGGAGCGGGGGCTGGTATCGCGCTCACAACCTCTAGCCGCCCATGGCGATCTTATCGGCGATGCAGCGATTTTTATAGTTAGTTAATAAGCTCTAATTAACGCGTAAAGCTTGCACTAAACGAGGAACCGAACGAAGCTTAATACGTAGGATATGCTTACGTAATACCTAATACATTTGTAATTTTCGGGATTGAATGTCCATTGATGAAGAATCAGAAATGTTAAATGCGTACAACGCTAGTTAATTTGTGCACTCTAACTAACCACTCTCTTGGTTTGAATAAATTGCTTAAAAATAATAAACAGCGAAACGTGAGGAATTTTATTCTCCCCTAAGAACGATAATAGGAATTAAAACCCAGGCCTAACCCTGTACAACTCACAATACGGTATTGTTGAGGCGCGAAAAGTATTTGGAGCGTACTTTTGTATACGCCGCATTCTGCTTTTGGATAAAAAGCTGTCGGGCGTGGTTTGAGTGCTACACCGTAGTCGCGGCTTCCGATTAACAATAAAATGCACATGCATCATAACATTTTCACCTTGATTTTTGACGTTAGTTTTGGGCACAGCAAGTAACAAAAATAAAGAACACCTTTGATAGACGTTTACAATGTGCCTCATGCTCATCCCACTAAAAAAAATTTGGGCAGCATGTTTTAAACAGTCAGCAAATTTGTGTTTCTCGTTTAGTATACCAAGTACACTTTCAGAGTGACCAGATTATGCAGTTTCCAACACAAGTACCTAATTTAACGCTAGAAACAAGCAACTGATTAAAGGGACCTACAGCACTTTTTTCAACTTTTTTTGAAATCTAAATGCTCGCATAACGTTGTCATCCAACACATCCAGTACTTAGATTATGGGGTCGCAAAGTACAACAGCCAAAAATTACAGCTCTATGTCCAACAGATAACCTGCCAACTCGCTCAAAAGAATTTTCTCTTTTTATCGGTCTTGACGTTCTTCGACGGCTCGGATTACACCACTAAGGCCATGTAGCGGCGGTTGGCCAATTTCCTTCAGTTGCAGAATAAACGCTTTTCGACAGCAACTTAAAAAAAAAAGCCACAAAAACAAAGCAGAATGGACGGCGTATCTGGTGCGACGAGCAAATCACGCAGTGCCTGTACGTGCTGGCGATAACTATAGATTTTGCAGTAGTTCCAGACGCGAAGGAAAGAGTGAAAGCGTTTATCGAAAGTGTTGCAGGGTCCCGTTAATGTAAACGTTGGGCGTAGTTGGTACATTATTGAACGACAAGCTTATTGCGGGTAAGAAACGACGACGAATTAAAAAACACGTGACATCGTTAAACGATTGTCCGTGTCGCACTTTTCCGTGTCCCGTCGTCGCTCGTCCTTTTTTACGTGCTAGAAGATTCTCATTTCGAATTCGCAGCTCGAAACAACGTCTGCTTCTATGCCACGCAGTAATTACGTCCGTCAATCGTTGACATACGACGTTTCAAGGATGTCCTTGTTTCGTTTTATGTGATTGTCATTAACGATTCAAACACACCACACAAACTACCCCCCCCCCCCTCCCCGCCCTCCACCTTTTCCAACCACTAATTTCCCGTGTGTCTGCTCCCCTCCCTCTAATTTTTCTTGGGTGGGTGACATTTGTATTCCTTTGTCCTAAAGACCCTTACGGTCGTTACACAGGGGTGGGGGTGAAAAACAAACAAACAAACACATATAACATAAAAAACAGCAACACTCACGGAAATATAAATGCAAACACATTCATGTCGAAAGGCATAGTTGCGCAGTAATGGTACATAAAAAATTGGTAGCGTATCTGCTCCTTTCGTTGCAAATGTCGACAAAAGACGACAGTCTTCATCGACTTTTGCCAAGTAAATGCCTCCCTTCGCTTTCCCGCTCACCTCTCATGTTGTTCCTCTTGCGTCGCGCTCCTGCCAAGGTAAAGACGCCAAAGGTTTACTTAAGTCAATTTAAATTTACCGCGTTTCACTGCTCCAAGCCAGGTTCCTCGATGCCAGAACTGCCGTACGGCGTAGACGCGCGTGAATCGAGTCGCCCTACTTCAACCTTTATAGAACCGCGTTACCTTAGTCTATAGAGTATATTGTAAGAAACTCTATGCCCTAGTCCACGTGCGTTCCAAGCAGAACGTAGAACCTATCTAGTGGAACCTTTCGTAACTGCTGCCGCTTGAATTCTTAAAATGCCGCCAGAAGCTATAGTGTCGCGGGCGACAGCAGGCGACGGCGGAGTGAATTTTTTTTCTGCAGTTGATGAAGTATTTAATTTCGCAAAAATCAAGATGCACGATTTTTTATAAAGGAACACTGCAAATATCACTCCTACCTTAATTTGTTGTCTTATATTTGCGTAATGTCTTGCTCTTCTTCAACAATGTTGACAAGTATGAACATTACACTGGACTTAGACGGGTAGATTTAGCTGTGACTATATAAGACTATTGCGCAGGCTTTGTTTTACTTTGGCCGGGTGGCTGAATCGAGCGACAGACCAGACAGACATACAGACAGACCAAAATTTTTGGGTTTAAGTAGCCCAAAAAAGACTATCGTCTTCAAAAAATTGGCTCAGATCCACGCCGTGAAGGTGGTTGGAAAGCAAAGCTTCAGACGACACCCACAACAATTGCCCATGTGACGTCACTTGGTTCTACAAAGAGTCAAACCAGTGATTCTGCTAGCCGTTACCTGGAATTCGCGGGGGCGGTATCCCGAACGCAGCAGCGTCGGCCACGGTCGGGCTAGAGCGGCGGACGCTGCTGCTGTGGCCCGGCCGCGCGTCGACAGAAAGAAAACGGAGAGGAGCGTCTTTCGAAGGGTGAGACAGCGGAACCTAGCCATCCTGATGTGGTAGCTCGGGGCTACACCACCGCGCAACACAAGCGCAGACACCGAAACAACTCGGCATCTGAGCTCAGTGACTCCCATTTATACCGATTAAAACGACTATGAAGCCGGCGTTGTTGTGCAGGTGGTAAGTTCAGGGATTTTTTTCATTTCTGTTATGCTTTATGTTCGGGAGTTGTTCCTGAGAATGAATAGGGCAGCTTTAATTTGGAGTGCTTCAAGTTTATTCACGAGATACGACTGATGGGAGTTCCAGATTAGTGTGTTCTTTGATCGAAATAGCATTTGGTAAGCCAGAAGCTTTGTGGACGTGTTAGCTGAATGCAGATTGCGCCTAATAAATCGAGTGATTTAGATGCTTTGCTGGTTATTGTTCCAGGTTAGATCAGACGATTGTGTGGACCCATGAGTATTTTACCACGGTTACGGCATGTACGGGCATAATATTACAAAAATAGTTACCGGGCTCTGGACGTGCAAGCGTTGGTAAATGCTATGGCGTTAGTTTTGGGCACATTTATTTCCATCTGCCAATCCCTACACCATTTTGTCAGTTCATTAAGGCCTGCTTGCAAGAATAAGGAATCTTGGGGGTTTAAATTTGTATATAAATAACGCAGTAATCCGCAAATAATCGCATAGTAAAATAGATATTCCTGTTAATGTCATTGACATATAATAAAAATAAGATAGGACCCAAGACTGTGCCCTATGGGAGACCGAAAGTTACGTGAGCTGAAGGGGAGGAATGGTCATTAATGGTTACTGACTTATACCGATGGTTTAGGAACTTATTAAACCACCTGTTGACTTAGTGTTGATATTAAGAGCAGAATGACTTTGCATCAGGTAGATGTGAGGGACCTTGTCGAATGCCTTGGCGAAATCGATGAATAAAGCATCTATTTGTGAGGACAAATCTACAGCATTATGAATAGCAGTAATTAATTTTCTCTCCGGAGGCTTCGGGCTGGGGTGGCCCTTGCACCTTCAGTTACATTGAATTAGTGATTCGCAACAGAAGACCAAGGAACCAAAACCAAGAGTTCGGCTCCGGTGGCTCAGGCGGATGCGAAGCATCTGCTCTGGACATGCTCGGGAACGAAGATCGCTCGATGTAGTGCACTCAAAGGTTAGTCTCCATTAGGATAAGACTACAACGGTTGAGCACGACAAAACACGTGCTACAAACTTCTGATATTTCTGTTCGAAAATGGATTACATTCCTTCCTAAAGTCCTGCCCTTCCGTGAGAAGTACCGAATGGAACATCTAGGGAACGCCGTGTTTAGGTGTACAATAAGCGCCTGCGCTGGGGTGTCAAAGCTCGGGCGTGATGGTGGGCAGCCTCATTACCACCTATGCCGGTGTGGGCTGGGGTCCACAGCAGCGTCACGGGTTCGGGAGGGGGTCGAGTGCGAATAATTTGGAGGGCCAGGGATGAAATGGGGCTCTTGAGGTAATTTAGGATAACGTGTTGCGATTATGATGACATAACGAGAGGGGTGAGTGTTTGGGTAAGACCGAGGGAAATTGCTGCCTCCTCCGCGGTGACTGAAGTCGAAGTGAGCACCGTGGCTGAAGCTTGCGGATCAGTACTAGGTGCTCCTATGACCGAAATGACAAAGCCGCGTCTACATTAGGACGTGCTGGGGAGGAGGGTAGCATCTGAGATGGTCCCGGGCACGGGCTAAGCGGCGACCAATGTGGAAGGTGGGATTCATATTGCGAGGAAGGGGTTTGATGTGGATGCTGGAGCTGATTCAAAGAGGGCTAGAAGCCACAGAATCGAGTAGAAGGGGTGGCTTGAGATGCGCCTGTTCAACAATATAGCGGTCGGTGGGCGTTTGGGAGAGGCGAGTGATTTGGGCAGTGCGATGCCCTTCGAGTAGCTCCGTCACCGTGTTGTGCAGACCTACGGCTAGGAGTTGTTCGGTAGGTGCGTGTGCAGGCAAGAGAAGCGCTGCACGATAGGACCGTCTTTAAAGAGCGTACAAGGACTGCTGTTTAGTTAGGCTGAGGGTGGCGTACGGTAGGTGGCAGCAGAAGCAAGAGATGAGGAAGCCAGGAAGGAGGTCAAGGCGCTCAGATTCACGAGGCCATGTTTACGCGTCGTGATGTGTTTAGTGAGGCCAATGATCTGTGTGTTTAAGTGCGAAGCTGGGCGACGGTGTGTGTGCTGCTATGAGTTGAGTGTATGATAGATCCGAGGATCTGGACTTGTGATGCATGGGGAACAATAGTGCCAGCGAGCGAGGCCTGGATAGATTCAGCTGCGCGGTGTAAGGGGATAGACCGTGATCGCCGAGGAGGTAATGTAAGTAATGCTGATTTGGGTACAAAGCAGGAGAGTTCTCCTGCTTGGGCATGATGGTGTACGATAGAGGCTGCTTGGTTGAGGGTGTGCGGCACTATAAAAACACTCCGTGTCATAGTTACTCCCACAGTTTGCCGCGCACTTGAGCACGCGTTTATGAGAGCGCCCCGCGTTGGCCAGGCTTACGCGTGGCGCTCACAAAAATACCAAGAAAACAGTTCATGCGAGTCCGCGCCTCAAACAGAGAGCATGAGACAGCTCACGCTACAGACGCCCAGTTCGCGAAGCTGGTTGCTGCCGGTTCTAGCGTGTGCTCACGCGTTCCACTTTTGGAGAAATTTGTACATATAACTGTTATGCCGTAAGGCAAACTCTCGCAAAAAAGAAGCCTCGGGAATAAACGATCTGGGCCCGTCAGTCATGTACGAGGAAGACGAAAATATAGATGGATATGATGATGACTACTAATACCACAGTAAAAGCGATGACGGAGCATGTAATTAAGCAATTTCAAACCCGATGCAATGCGTTGTGGTGTGTACTTCAGTGCCTACATACAAAGAAATTCTCCAGCTTCGATGTGATGTGTATGTGTATGTATGTGTTTATGGCACAAGGGCATCGAGGCCAAAGAGCGCCATATCAGAGTGAGTGGTCTTTCAGTCAGTAAAATTTAATTTGAAAGGACGTGAGGAGGCTAAAAAGCAAATCATTGATATGGGGTGTAAAAGGCCCTCAGTCGAAAACGTTGTCAAAAAATGTAAATATCCTGGCGTATACCATCTGCTTCAAGCCTTACGGGACTTCGTGAAAGCTTCGACATTTTTTTCTTTCGCCGCGTTAGCGCGGGTATAAAAGGTGCGGCCGTGCAAATGCAAGTCAGTGTCACTGGAATGTCGTGATGTTAAGGTGGATTTTGTCCGCGCCTACATCATCATTGGCGACCACAGTCTTTGAGGACTCCAACGTGTTCTGAGTTCTTGAATATCCCCTGATTGTCTTCGGATGTCCTGTCCTACACCGAAAAAACGCTTCATAGGTATCTCGATCGCCTCTGGACAGCGGTGCATCATCCGGCCCGGTCGGTGAATATCGTAAGACTTTCATGTCTTACATATGCATCGAACTGCTTATGTTTTGATGTTTAGTTAACTGCTCTACTTTGTAACGTTAGTTGTTAACGCTCCTTGTTCGTATCATTCTGCAACGTTTCACTCTCTCGCATTTGTACTATTTTCTTGTTACTTCTCGTCAATGTTCACATTCCCGTGCCTGTACAGTTACTCGCCTGAAAAATATAAGCCTCTCTTTGTTCTGAGATTCAGTGCTCTGTCTCATTCTTTCTACTCTTTTTGGCGAAAGCCGTGCTTCAGACGGCCACCCCCGTAGTCACCTATGTTCTGTAGAGTCGACTAGGTTGTTTCCTCGCCAGAGTTGAGTCCCCCGTCTCCAAGGCAGGGCACCTTTAGAAAGCGGTGACAGTTTTTCTTATGGTCATCATTAGCAGCATCGACTACCAGGGCACCCGCTCGCGTAGCCGTTCGCTTTCGAGAAATCCGCCTTATATGGGTGCCTGGTCATAAGGGATTATGGCTGAATGAAGAAGCAGACTCTTTAGCGCGGTCATCACTAGAAGGCCCTCCGATCGACGTCTGTCCATTTCCCTCTATACTGGCCGGAGCACGGATACGTCGGCATCAACGTCTGGCGAAACTCGCCAGTGCGAGATTACTTTAACTAGCTTACGTTGTAGAGTTCCTCAGCTCAACTTCTATATGCACCGCGCTGCTCTCACCTCCTCTGGTCGTTGTGGTCTTTGTGATGAACCTGAAACCATAGAACATTTTTTCTCACATTGCCGCGGTTTCTTTTTAATGAGAATAAAATAACTCGCGGAGCCAATTCACCGCCTTGGACTTACCCTTTCAATGCCGGTATTACTTTCATTTGGTGCCGTTTTGCTGGGGTTACACACAGGAATTTGGTTACAGCCGTCCACACCTACGTCGCAGAGACAAGGCGCCTATCTTGTTAGCCGCTCTTCGTGAGTTTAGTTGAGCTCTACACCGATAAAAAACGAGCGTTTTCTCCCAAATTCCCGCATAGCCTTTTCTTGAAGATTCCCGCATAGTTCGCACTTTTCTTCTACAAATTTGTATGTTTGTTGTGCGATTATTCTAAAAATTTTTTTTTCTCTAAATCTTAGTTTTCTAAATCGGGCCCATTAGCCCCAAAGAAGCCCCCGATCCTGGCAAATCCCCCAAGTGGGCATGCGCCACAAACAAAGGAACAACACAACAACAACAGCTTTCGAAGAAGAAAATCCTAGCGCGCCGATGCAGTTGCCTTTCGCAGCTACTCTGTCCAGTTCCTACAGCCGCCTCGACCAAACGACAAAGGCCACGCCAGGCTGCCAAAGGTTTCCAACCTACGCCACCGCCGCAAATGTCCCTGACGCCGTCAAAACGAGCGCGGGTCCAGAATTCCAAACTGCCCGCGTCCTCAACAATAACCCAGATGTCCAGAAAAAAAGTGCTGGGCCCGAGGTTCCAATCTACTCGTGTCCTCAAATAATCTCCCCGACGTCCCCAGAAAAAGCGCAGGCCCGAGGTTCCAATCTACTCGTGTCCTCAATCACGCCCCGATGCCCCCGGAAGGAGCGGTAGCCGAAGGTTCCAACCCGCCCGGGTCATCGTCAACGTCCCCGTTATCACCAGAAGGACCACAGCCCCAAGGTTCCCCCCTTTCCAGCTTAACATCGCCGCAGGAGCGTATCCTAATATTTGGACAAGGACGTTTCCAGTGGCTGGTCATGTTGTGCACCCTGCTGGCCGCCTTCACGTGCATCGTGCACTCCCTGGCTTCCAGTGACTTGGCGCTGCCCGTCGAGCACTGGTGCAGGGCGCCGGCGGCCTATTCAAACTTGCCTCTGGAGATGTGGAAGAACGCCAGCGTGCCTGCATTCGATGCCACGGGAGAGCATCGCAGCCACTGCTTTCGCTACGAGCCCCCGCTTCCCGGCCCGGATGAACCTGAAACTGGCAACCGCGCGCTCGTGGCCTGTGACGCCGGCTGGGACTACGAGCCGGGCGCGGGAGAGCGTTCGATAGTGAGCGCCTGGGACCTCGTGTGTGAGCGGCGCTGGATTATTTCCCTTTTGATGGCAGGGTACATGGCTGACGGCGTGCTCGGCGGTGCCGGTGCCGGGATACTGGCCGACCGCATCGGGTGCCGGCCGGTCCTCTGCATCCTGATCTTCCTGCTCATCCTGGCCGGCTTCGCGACCGCGTTCGCGCACAGCATACTGGTCTTCGCCGCCCTCCGCTTCGTTCTGTCCATGGCGGCCTCCAGCACGATCGTCACGTCCATCGTGCTGCTCGTCGAGGTCACCGACGCCGACCACCGTGCCCTGTTCTGCGCTCTCTCCGTGTCCGGGGCCGGCGTGACGTCTGCGATATGTCGCGAGCTCGTCGTGACCTTCGTTCGGCACTGGAAGATGGCGCAGATCGCGTACATGGCCCCCACGACTGTCCTGGTCGTGGCGGTGTGCCTGATGAAGGAGTCACCCTGCTGGCTCCTGGCGACCACGCGGGTGCGCCAAGCCGAGAGCGTCTTGCAGTGGGCGGCGAGTGTGAACATGGTAGAGCAAAAGGCCTTCAAGACTCGCCTCGAGGCCCTTCGGAACGAGATTAAGAAGCAGCAGGAGCAGCTGGGACACGGGGAACCGCCCAAAGTCGACGCCATTCTGTCGGACCGAGGTGCTTCCCGCTCTTTCTTTAGCAACCTACGGTCTACTATCCCGTTTTTGTTGGCAAAGTGCAGTACGTCGACTTAACAGGAACACTTACATAAAGTTAGGCGTTCCCAAAGGGCATTTTCTTTCTTGTCGGTGTGTAAGCAATGCGACCCTGCTTGTTAGTTTACGCTCATTGAATTTACGAACTCACATACCCGCTCTGCACATTCCTTGCAGTCAGACTTGAATACGGGCCACTAAATGCTTATTTTACGTCATTTCTTTGATATAATACTATAAATTTAAGAAGTCCTTGACCACAATATCAAGGCTTCTAGATGGATTATTTACTATGTCTAATTAAGAAGCATGACATTTATATTGATAGTTTGATTCAGTGAAGTACGACATTAAAGAAGGCTCCCTTACACACTCGAGCTGATGTAAAAGAACTGACTGTGGTTAGAAGTAGATGGTGTTTGTCTGTCGGTAAGGGAGACATGGTCTGCGGTCAAGTACTCGCGCTAGAATAGCGGCGATAGGACAGGAGTACGCCTAGCAAAATAACGGACCTAAGCAGCCTGTTCCATGGTGCCACCTCTTAGTCGCTGTCGTAACAAGTGTAATCTTCTACAGAGTAAACGGTCGGTGCGCATTCCTTTCAAAATTTTCATCGCATGTGGTTTCATGTGCTTCGTCTCCTCTCGGAAGCCCCCTTGTCGAAATCTACTTGATGAATCTCCTCAATGAGTTGCACGATTCTGAACAAGGAACGTCCACGATGCACAGTCACTCAGGTCATAGTGTTTCAAGTGAGTAACTCTATGACTCAGGTAAAACGCTCTGACATGGAGGAACGCCAGTTGCCTAGCCAGCATGTACACTTATGTCCACTGCATCTTCGATTGCGTAGCTCTGCTTGAGGCATGGGATGAACATACTGACCGCTCGCTTTACCTGCTCTCCGAATCACGTTTTATTTCTAATGTTGTTCTACAAAACGTGTGGCATACACGGTGACGTGTCAGGGCAGTCTAAGAGGTTCATCGTCTCAGTTGGCTAGGGGGAAGTTGGGCCTGCCCGCTGGAGAACCACGTGTATATATAATCTAGGCTCATTGACGATGACAACGTAGTGAACGCGAAATGGAAGGGAACGTGTGATTGGGAGGAGGAGAGGGAAAGAGCTGGCTTCACGTCATCAACTCTGTGGTGGGGGTGGGAGTGATGGTGAAATAGCGGGTTGGAGCAGGTCATGTCACGAAGGGGACCGAAGAGCAAATGAGGATTGTTCGCTCGTGATCGCTCACCAGGAATCAAATTACAGGGCTGCTATCTGCCGATTGTTACCTGTGAAAGCTTTGCCAGAGTTAATTCACCGCTGTTATTGTACGTTCATCAGGACGCAAGTGTCAGCGCGCTGCGAGCATACACGCAATTACTTTTGCAGATGCCCACGTCTCAGACTTGGTGGCGGACGCGACCTTTCATCATGTTCGGCTGCTGGTGCACCACCCTCGGCATGTTCTTCCACCGCAGCACGAGAGACGTTATGCGGACAAGCTGGGTGCCACGCTTCGCTCTCCTGGCGTTGAAGATCGTCCAGTTCCCTTTCAACGTTTACGTGTTGAGGCGCATCGGCAGTCGGCTGTCCTTGGTATACAGCATGGCGGCTCTGTCCGTCATCGCCGGGTACCGCGGTCAGTACGCGGTCGACTCGGGGGTCACCGTGTCGTGGCTGCTGGTCTTCGAGTTCACCGTGACCACGCTGTACGCCTACTCGGCCGCGCTCTACCCGACGGTGGTGCGGGGCGCAGGCGTGGGCTTGTGCTACGTGAGCGGCCGGATGGGGGCCATTGCGGGGCCCTTCCTCAATGACGTATACACCCTGCATTTGCGGGGCGTGGCCTACTCCGTAGCCGCCGTCCTCCTGCTGCTTTTCGCCCGGCTTGCGTTCTCCCTGCCCGAGACGACGAGGCTGCCGCTGGCCAACACGATTCGCGGCTTGAAGGACAAGTGGAATCTGCGCTCCCCGCTCAGATTGGCCCGAAGCAAGGAGGCCAATCGCGGCGGCTCCAAGAGCGGGCGATCCAGGAGCATCGTGTCGAAGACAGCGAGGGGAGGCCCGGCGGCGGCACGAGCTTCGTAGCGCGGGACGATAAGAGTGCGTCCACATGGGCTGGACCAAGCGCCCTTCGGCTCCTGTATGGACGGAATATTCCTGCGCTTTAGTCCGCTTAGACGTTATTTCGTTGCATTCGCACTCAACGAGTGATTTCTGATATTGCAATTTTGACAGGTACGAATTGTTTAGAGCGTTATCGTAATTTTTTGCTTCAATGGGATCGTTAAGTGAAAAAGCCAGCACGCTACAAAACCATTCACAGCGTCGGTCATATTATCCCCGCCGTCAACAACAACGGCGCGTTTTCGTTCATTGACGTAGTAATGTCTTTCGCTGTAACAGAATCAAATGAATGAAAAGGATGGCGAATGTGGTTCGAATGTGTCCGGGTTTGGGCAACCATGCACTCGGGAGAGCGAACTTTACTGGCACCGAAGGAATCAATCCATTACAGTTCATTCCATCAATCCAAGCAATCCATTACAGTCGAACCTCGTTATAGCGAACACTGATATAGCGAATTCTCGGATATAGGGAAATAAATGCGAAGTTTGTTTGGTCCCGCTTCATTTCAATGACACCTACTCTTTTATAACGAAACCGAAATCTCGAGAGCCGCGCGATATCAGCTATAACGAAGAAATATTTGGTTTCCGCGAGGCTCAAAACTCCACAGCTAGCATAATAAAAGCAATATTTAAAAAAAGGCGAGACAAAACCGTTTTTTTAGTAGCTTAAGGCATTTATTGCGTGGACACTGTGAGCCAGAGAGAGAGAGAGAGAGAGAGAGGGGAGAGAGAGATAGATAGAGAGAGAGAGGGAGCAACTTAGTCGCCTGCAGAGCGGTTTCGGACGACCCTCTCACGAGAGGTTCATCTTAGCCGTGACGCGGCCTGGACGTCGTCTCGGCTGGACCCTAGGGCTTGCGTCCTTGCTTCCCCGCTTGGGTCGGAGATAGCCACCGCTCCCCCTCCCCTCAACGGGGTCGCTCGGTCGCTTCAAACCTAGGGCCGCCGAGACCTGCGGGACTGCCTGGCGTTGCACGTCGTAGTCATGAGTCCACTTCGCCGCCTCTAAGGGTGGTGGAAGCGTCGTTTCTTCTGCTGCCTTCGTCGCGTTGATTCTACAGTCCCACATGAAGATGGGTCAGCGTGGCCCGCTCACACTCACAGAGTTTGCACACATCACTGTCGTACACCATTGGGCATATGTACTTCGCGAGCACCGGGGTGATCACGGAGTCCGTCTGTAATTGTCTGTATAATACGACCTCATCCCGAGTCAACCTCGGGTGGGGAGGCGGCATCGTTCGTCGACACAGTCTGTACCACCGCACAACGTCGTTGTAGCTGGTCATCGTATCCTTTGGTTCCGTCGTAGCCTTCGGCGCCTGCGTCCACGTCGTCCGAGGCGGCCTGGTCGCTGTTCGTCGCGCGGCGTGCAAGTCCTCGCGCGACGGCGTTGGCCGTCTCGTTATGGTTCGCGTTGCCGCCCTGGCCCCCCATGGTTCTACCCATGTGGGCAGGGAACCACTTGAGCACCACACTTCCTCTACTGAAGCTGCCGTTGGCTTCGTCCTTGCGCAGAAAGCGCGCGGCCTCACCGCACACTCTGTTCTTGGCATAGTTGCGGATTGCCGTTTTCGAGTCGCAGAGGACCGTCGTGCACCCGGAATCTACTAGGGCGAATGCTACCGCTACCTCCTCGGCCTCATGCGTTTTCTTGGCGCGAACGCTCACCGCCGTCTTCGTGCCTCCCGTCGTGGCTGTCACCACCACCGCCGCGTAGACGTCTTCCTCTTATTGGTGTCTCGCAGCATCCACGTACACTGCGGAAAACTCCATTCCGCTCAGACTGAAAAGCCACCAGGCGAAGGCCACATCCTCCAAGTAAATAAGGAGGCCGGCCTGTTTTGCCGAACGAACTTTGTTCTGTTGTAATTTCGCGTTCTCGCGTTCCGGTCTGTTTAGTTTGAAATGCCACAAGGAGACAGATAATTATGGTGGGTTCGAAGCCTAGAACAATGCGTTTTTTTATCTAGGATTGTTGCACGAGCCAGATTGCCGATTTATTAGAGCCGCTTATTACCTCTATGGTTATAACGAATGTCGGATATAACGAACTGATTTACTGCTTCCATATTACTTTGTTATAACGAGGTTCGACTGTACACACCAATGCTTTCGCATTCACTATATAATGCCAAACACGGAAAAGAAAACTTGTTACGGGAAGGGAGGCATTCTGGAAGAACGTTGCAATGCACAGTAACCTCCATCCTTCCCTGAAAAGAACCGTGCGCAACCAATGCATCCTGCTAGTCTTGTGGTCAGAAACTTGGCGCCTTACTAAGCGCTCCTTGAAGGGGGACAAAGGTTTGCGCAACTAACGGTGGAAGGAAGGATGATTGGGGCAATGTTCTGTATCTACAAACTCTGACATGCATTTATCTAATCCCAAGCAGCAACACATCGAGGTGATGGTTATTCTAATTTCCGTAGGGTCCATAACCCTGCTATAGATGCTTCATATATTATTGACACCGGAACGTAGTTGGGCGAGCCCAGGTTAGTTGCCAAACGCATGAAATGTACTCGCATGTGTACGCTAGTGCTTGCCTTGTGGCAGATATGTCTATGAACAGGCTATGCGTGGCCTACATTACTTGTCATGCTTACCGCATTTTTAGTAGCAGCTAAAGCAACGGTGTAAGCACATCATAAGTAACCTTGCACGTATTGATCAAGCTGCTGCTGCTGCTGCTGCTTGGAATGCCGGCCACACGCTTGCTCACTTTCAGAGTGATTTATTAGCACCACTTTGGCCACCTCTGTGCAAACTGAAGATTTAAAAGTTGTTAGCTTGTTCCAATTTGGTATGCATTACTGAATTGACATCTGGCATCTAATCTTGACAGGATCTTTCTGTTCTTTCAACAAATTACTTATTCACCACAGATCTCCAACTTCATATGGCACATGTAATGCTTGGGAAAGGTTGTAGATTAAGTAATGACAAAATTTGCAGATTGCAGATGGCATAGTCTTGAGAGGTGAGTCTGCGGAACACTTGAATCAACGAGACGACGTTTATTCCACATTATAATGTGCCGAAGGCACTGCGGTGGAAAGGAAGACGGTATTATAGCATAGTGAAAGGGTATGACTGCCTCCGTTTTATTAACGGACGTTTAGGAGGCAGCTAAGTGGGGGCCGCTTAAATCTTGTGGCTGTCACGGAGCCGATCTCCAACCAATGGCGCCGCCCAGTCTGGAAGGAACAAAAGGAGTGCTCGCGAGATCTCGGTGGCTGGATCTGGAGGCTTGGGATCCGGACAGGCCCATGTCCGGAGAGAAGGCGGCCAAGGGTCCCCGTTTTATGGTGGCCAGGGCACGAAGCCTAGCTGGAATGTAGAGGGGGCACTCCCAACACAGGTGGTCGAGACCAGCACGGCAGTTGCACGTGGAGCAAGTGCCAGTTACGGGTGGTGGTGTGCCACACTTGTGAAAACGGTTCAGCAAAAAAATTAGTGCCCTTCCACTCTGTGAAGAAGGATGACCTGCAAAGCTGGGCGCGGTCCACGGAGTGCACGAAACAAAACACGTGTATCGTAATTTGCGATGGAGCGTATTTCCTATCCAGTTAGCTGAACGAACCTCTGACGAATCCAAGCTCTTTTCTTGCAGATAAACATGGAACTGCCTGTGTCCCGCCCGCGTCGTAAGCATCTCACTGTTTGTGTAAGGCCGGGTTCAGACTGTTGCCGCAACTGTCGTAATGACTTTAAAGAATGACGTTATTTCACGTCTCAGCCAACCGAACTGCGTGACCTTGGCATTTTTTACGGGCCATAGATCACGATACGGGTTTTGCGTCGATAATCTGAAAATAGCACAACAAACAAACCAATCCGCTCTACCACTACGGACTGCGCACAGGTCCCACTGGGCAGTTTAACGTCCGCGTTTAAATCTCGTACCAGCACAACAGACATGCCATCTATCAGTAGGAGCATGACACCTATATCTGCGCGTGCACGCCTCCCCTCCTCTATTCTTCACTACAAACCTCCGCATGCATAAATCGGCAACCGGTCATGTGCGCGTGCTTAGAAGTGACAGACGCCGCGACGGCTGGTTTCGGTCGTTTTAGGGGGCAGCCCCTTACCGCCGTTAACTGGGGTTCGCGGGAGGGGCGTCTGTTTATGTCCGCGTAACCGAGTGATCGAACGCAGCAGCGACGAAAGAAAGGAAACGGAGAGGAGCGTCTAGCGAAGGGTGAAGTGGAGTACGGCACGTGCGGCTTCGGCGTCATCTCTCTCACTGCCTTTCGCTCACACATGTTTCATGTGTCGCCACCAAGGAGGGCCCTTACCTTGACACTTTCCCCAAACGCTGTTCTATTCTTGAATAATCCAAACCACGTGACGTTTGCACGGGAGGTTGAAGCACGATATGGAACATGCTCGCAGCTCTCTTGTGCGGGGCTAATCCGAAACACGTGACATAGGTTCAAACATGCTGGCCGCCGGCGGTGGCACACTGCGAGGTAGCAGCAGGGTAGCGCACGCCGCAGTACGTTCGCTGATCACGCGAACACTTGCTGAGATGCAGCCGAAATGCGCGGTGACCGAGAAGACTGCAGCTCACTCTGCGCACAAATTTCCTGTTAGGGATCGTAGTAATCGTCAGTGCATTTTTTACGTCAGTGCATTTTTTACGCATTTTAATACACAGGACTTTACCAATAACCTCAGTGGCTGTACCATATTTTCAAAGCATGACCTACAAAAAGCGTACCAGCAAATCCCTGTAGCCCCTCGATGACGTCAAGAAAACGGCCATCATTACACCGTTTGGCCTCTTCGAATTCACCCGGATGCCTTTCGGGTTGCGAAACGCAGCTCACACTTTTCAACGCTTCATAGATGTCGTCGTGCGTGGCTTACCTTTTGTTTTCACCTACACAGATGACGTTCTTGTCGCCAGTTCATCTTCATCTGAGCATCTGCACCATGTGCGGATAGTTTTCGAACGCCTAGCAGAGCATGGCCTCATCCTTAACAACGAAAAGTGTGCATTCGGGTTGCTTTCGTTGGAGTTTCTCGGTCACCTCGTTGACCGTAATGGAAGTCGCCCTCTACCAGACAAAGGGAAGGCCATAATCGACTTCCCTCGCCCTAAGTTCTTACGCCAACTACGCCGTTTCCTATAGGACTGGTAAATTATTACCGACGGTTCATCCCAAACAGTGCGGCCATTGTGCAACCTCTCGAAATTTCCCTTCAAGCTTCTAAGTCTCCCGAGTGCAGGATCGAATGGCCTGAAAGTGCTGATCGCGCATTTACTTCCATCAAGAAGCGCCTGGCCTCTTCTACTCTCCTTGTGCTCCCGCGCCACAACGCTCACACGAGCCTGATGGTAAACGCTTCCCACTGTGCGGTTGGAGGTGTACTTCAACAACAGCCGCGCCACCTGGCACCCGCTCGGTTTCTTTTCGAAGAAGCTTTCTCAACTGAGCAACGCTAAAGCACTTTCGGGCGGGAGCTCCTGGCGGCATATCTCGTTGTTAAGCATTTCCGTATTTTCCTTGAGGGCCGAAGCTTAGTGATCTTCACCGATCACAAGCCTCTTACGAACGCCTTCAAGTCATCGAAGACTACATATTCTATCCGAGAGACGCGACAATTGGCGTATCTTGCAGAGTCTACGACGGACATTTAGCATATCAAGGGAGTTAACATCGCAGCTGACGGCCTCAGCCGTATTTCGGCCATACAACGCTCCGGTTTCAGTACGCAGCAGTTGTCTCAAGCCCAACGAGATGACGAGGAGCTCCGAACTCTTTCTTCAAACAGTTCCTCTCTGCAACTCCAGGGCATTATCTGCCCTGATTCGGGAACCAGCATTGTTTGCTACATTGACCCGGTTTCAGGCCACAGACGGCCGTACCTTGCTTCTTCTCTCAGGCGCATTGCTATCAACGCTATTCACCGTCTCTCTCATCCTGGAGTTCGTGCCTCACGGCATTTAGTTGCCGAGAAATAGTCCGATTTGGCATGAAGACAGACGTACGCGCATGGGCTTGTTCCTGCCTCGCCTGCCAGCAATGCAAGGTCTCCCGGCATACCATATCGCCTCTGGCCATTTTAAGTGCGATGCACTTCTTAAGCGACCCTGAACCTGCGTCCACCGGCGATGTCCGCATAGCATACCCACGTGGAGGATTGGCCAGGAATCTCCTCGTCTTCCTTGACAACGGGGGGAGATGGGCGCGCGCTGCCTGGCCGCTGACATGGCACATACCCACGTGGGGGATTGGCCAGGAATCGGGCGTGAGAAGGGCTAATGCACCCGCTTAAAGGAGTACTGACACGAAATTTCAAAGCTCAGATCCGCTCTAGCAATCAAGTACAACGACAACACAAATAGGTGTCTGTGAATAAATGCATCTTTCTTTCTTTGTAGTTGTGTGTGTGTGTGTGATCTCTCTTTCGCGAACATTACCGAACCACGCAAATTCAACTCGTGCATTCGCACTTTCACATTCTTCCCCTCGGGGAAATGCGGGGAATTTTTTCCCTTGCCGGACTCTAGGTTCTCCGCAGCTCACGTCAACCTTGTTGGCCCACTACCCCCATATAAGGGCTACCGTTACATCTTGACAGTGATCGACCGTTTTACTACTCGCTGGCCGGCGGCGGTTCCAACCGACGATATTACGGCTGAGACTGTTGCTTCCACGCTTATGTCCCCGTGGATCACCCATTTTGGCGTACCTTCGGAGATAATCACAGGTTGTGGCCGCGAATTTGAGTCCACGCTCTTTTACCGTTGGATATGCCAACTCGGTGTAACTCACCTTAAAACAACGGCCTTCCATCCTCAAGCCAACGGCATGATCGAGAGGTTTCATCGTTAGCTAAATGCCTCATTGATGGCTCACGAATCACCTGAACAGTGGACAGTTCGCCTTCCCCCTGTGTTGCTAAGATTAGGCCCTGTCATCAAAAATGATGGTCTATGGCACATCTTTGCGCTTACCGACATACTTCCTGGGCCCTCCGCAGCCGCAAGATAACCTTTCCTGTCCTGTCCCATCCTACGGAAACGATTTAACCCGCTTTTTAAGCTATATCCGTCCCCCCCGGTCATGTTCCACTAAGCACACTTTTATTCATCCAAACCTTTCTGGCAGCCAATACGTTTTCATCCGTGTCGACAGTGCCCGCCGGCCACTTCAACCGCCCTACACCGGCCCGCATCTCGTCATTTCACGCTCTGACAAGACGTTTACTGTTCGCGTCAATGGCCGCGACAGCGTTGTTTCCACCGATCGCCTCAAGCCTGCGTTCACCGAAGCTGCCCTGCCTGCGTTCCACTTCATCATCCACCATTCCACTCTGAACACCACCACTCTCCCTTCCGTTCGCACCACCACCCGTGAACCTCGCAACGCAAAGACTGCGTTTTGCTGTGCCGCTTTCCACAAGGACTCCTCCTCCAGACTTCGCCTCAAGGGGAGGGGGCTATGTGGCGGCGCCCCAGCGGCTGGGGTCGTCTGCTGCCGCACCCGGGCGCTGTAAGACCGATTGCGCTGGGGCTGAGCGACAAGCAATGAGTGCGGTCCACGTGTCACCGGTGCGCGAGCAGCCACGAACGCCACGAGCGTGGAATTAAACGTGGCCTCAGTTTTTGGGTGCACGGCATAGCGTACAGACGTGTCTCGGCTCGTTTCTCTATCGTGTTCCCGACAGTGTCAGATACGCGGTCAGTGCCCCATGGCGTGATGACCACTATCAGACGACGACGAAGTAGTGACTGGCACATACCTTTTGCGGGCTCTGTCATGGCCGCCATGGAAGTACTGTTAATGTATTGTTCCCTCTTCTTCTAGTCCCGTCCCTCGGTGTCCATTCTGTTGCCCTTGTGGTCCACCTGCTGTCCGTTCGTCACACCACATGACCAGCCCAAGTCCATTTCTTTTTCTTAATCTGAACTATGATATCATCTATCCGAGTTTGTTCCCTAATCCAGGCAGCTCGTTTTCTGTCCCTAAGCGTTACTCCTAACATTATTCGCTCCATGGCACGTTGAGCGGACCTAAGCTTGCTTTCTAACTGTTTAGTAAGTCGCCGAGTTTCCGCTCCTTATGTCATCACCGGCAGGATGCGTTGGTTGAATACTTTTCTTTTTAGGGATAGAGGTATCTTACT
The DNA here is from genome assembly GCA_013339765.2 of Haemaphysalis longicornis. NCBI lineage: Eukaryota > Metazoa > Arthropoda > Arachnida > Ixodida > Ixodidae > Haemaphysalis > Haemaphysalis longicornis. The sequence continues at coordinate 24,706,188 of CM023453.1, read as the reverse complement.
TTTCATTATTTGCGAGTGCTTGCAGGATGCACCCTATCCCAGTCCTATTGTGCGCCTGATTTTTATCTCGTGGTTTGGGTCTGCACTGACCATCTGGCCAAGGTAGTTATATTCTTGCACTTGTTCCAGTGTTTCGTCTCCTAGTCTAAAAAAGGCGCGTTTAGCATGTTTGTTTATCGTCACTTTAGTTTTAGTCATTTATTTTTTGCCCTACAGCAAAGCTCTCTGATTGAAGTCCTCAATCATGTTTTGGAGTTGCCCTGCAGATTCACTGAGCAAGACTATGTCGTCTGCAAACCTTAAGTGGCTCACGTATTCGCCGTTTATCTGTAAGCCTAAGTTTTCCCAGTCAAGCCTCCTGAATACACTCTCCAGACATGTTGTGAACAATTTTGGTGAGATGGTATCTCCTTGTCGCACACCCCTTCGGATAGGAAATTTATCACTTTGCTTGTGAAGGGCAATGCTGGTGGTGCATTCCTCATATATGTCGTCTAGGAGTCGTAGGTAAATCTTCTCTATTCTTGGTCCTTTAAAGCGTCCATCACTGCGGTGGTGCTTACTGAATGATATTATACTCTACGCATTTTTCTATTACTTGTTATGACATGGATATGATTCATTGTAGCGTATCCTTTCCTAAATCCGCCTGTTCCCTGGGTTGTTGGAGGTCTAGGCTGGCGGTTATGCGGCTAACTACTATCTTGGTATTAGCTTGCATACAACCGACAGAAGGCCGATGGGTCTGCAGTTTTTAAGATCTTTGTTATCTCCATTCTTGTGAATTAAAACTATGTTGGCATTTTTCCAAGCTTTTGGTACTTTTAAAGTCCTTAAACATACTGAGAATTGTACTGCGATTTTTATTATCTCTTCCATTTTGTGCCTAATATTACCCTGTTCATCTCTAAGTGCGTGCATTCTGTCTATTCCAATAACCAGCTTCCTCCTTGTTGCCTTCAAGGTTTCTCCTTTTCTAACGTTTCCATCAATGGTCGCCATGTTGTGCGCACGAATGTAATTTGTTTTACTTTTGTTTTTAAATTTTGACAGCTCCGATAGTTCAGTTTGATCCACCGTATCCGACAATATGATCTTCTGGCGCTGCGAAATAAGTTCCTTTGTTTGCCTAGACAGTTTTCCAGTTTGCTTCCTACATGCTGCTTCTCCATTAGCCGCTGCTGACTCTGTGCATTACTGTTATTAGGTTATCATTTATGGTGTCCACACTGTCCTCGTTCTGACCGCCTAGAAGCGCAAACTTGTTCTGCAGGGTTATTTCGAAGCTCCGGCAACCTGTCACTGACTGACCTGACGCTGGGTTTCTTAATTTTTACGAGCTTCCTTCTTTTTTTTTTTTGAAATTTGGCCTTACTTTTCAACTAACCATCCTAAGATCACTGTACCGAATCTTGCTAAGTACCTCCACGTCTTGCACAATGCCTGGGTTGTTACTCAGAATGAAGTCAATTTCGTTTGTTGTAATCCCGTCCGGACTTTTCCAAGTCCATTTTCTACTCTTGCGATTCCGGAAGAATGTGTTCAGTAGTTTGAGGTTATTTCTGCAAATCCAACTAGTGTATCACCTCCACAGTTGCGAGTGCCTATTCAAAAAGTTCCCACTGATTTTTTTTTACTCTCCTTGCGCCTTTTAAGTGCGAATGCACTTCTTAAGCGAGCCTGAAGCGTCCGCCGCCGTCCGCATAGCAACAGCTGCGGGTGCGCGCGCTCCTCGTCTTCCTTGGCAACGGGGGGAGATGGGCGCGCGCTGCCTGGCCGCTGACATGGCACATACCCACGTGGGGATTGGCCAGGAATCTCCTCGTCTTTCTTGGCAACGGGGGGAGATGGGCGCGCGCTGCCTGGCCGCTGACATGGCACATACCCACGTGGGGGATTGGCCAGGAATCGGGCGTGAGAAGGGCTAATGCACCCGCTTAAAGGAGTACTGACACGAAATTTCAAAGCTGAGATCCGCTCTAGCAATCAAGTACAACGACAACACAAATAGGTGTCTGTGAATAAATGCATCTTTCTTTCTTTGAGTTGTGTGTGTGTGTGGGGATCTCTCTTTCGCGAACATTACCGAACCGCGCAAATTCAACTCGTGCATTCGCACTTTCACATTCTTCCCCTCGGGGAAATGCGGGGAATTTTTTTGCCTTAAAGTCTCCCCTTACAATTGTGAAGTGCGCGGTGTCCTTATTCATTCCTGACTCGACGTCTTCGTAGAAACTATCTACGGCCTCATCCTCGTAGCCGGCCGTTAACGCATACGCTTGTATTATCTTTAATTTGTACCGCTAGGTAAGCTCGATCACAACTACTCCGACCCTTTCGTTAACACTGAAGAATTATTCCACGTTTCCTGCTATTTCCCTGTTGATCAAAAATCCTATCCCGTGCTCTTTCTTATTGTGCGGCCCACGAAGGCACAAAATATGCCCGCTAGTTAGTTCTATGCAGCCTTCTTTTGTTCTTCTAACCTCACTTAGCCCAATAATATCCCACCTAACGTCGTTGAGTTCCTCTAATAGTACAGCTAAGCTACCCTCGCTAGAAGGTTCGTGCGTTGAACGTTGTCAACTTGAAGTGTTATAGGCGGCCTGTCCGGTTTGTGTTTAATAAAATGATGAAAACGGTCCCAAGGAACAGTTTTATACATGGAACGCGTACCTCGCGTAGCCCAAGGATTATCTATTGCGTATATTCCATGAGATTCAAACACGATTCTGATCCCGACCTGAGGAGGCCTTAATTACTCAAAGTGGCGCCGATTTCTTCCGTCTATCTTCATCGCAGTTATCGGCAGGGGATTTGTTTTTTCTTCCCGTGAGCTTTTTCGCAGGAGATTCTTTCGACGGCCACTTCTTCGCAAGAGATTTTTTCGACGTCCCGGGCGCCGGGATGCCTGCAGCAGGTGTTCCGGCGAAACTACTTGCAACACTGTCCCGCGCCGACTTCGAGGACTGGCCGTAGGGCGTCGTCGGCGTCGGATTGTCGGTATTTAGGGTGCTCAGAGACTTCCTTGTAGAAGATTTTCTTGACGGCGCGTGCGTTGGGATGCCTCCAGCAGGTCTTACGGCGGAACTACTTCCGGCGATGTCGGTCGCAGACTTTGAGGACATACGGTAGGGCGTAGTCGGCATCGGATTGTCCATTGGAGCAGGCGTTTGCCATGGCTTCTGCTGATCGTCGTCAGGAGGTGTCGCTGGACTCACTTCGAAACTGATGGGTGTTGGAGGTGCCGTGGGGGTGACCGGTAAGCTGGCGCCCGCAGAGCTTCGTGCCCTTGCCTCGTCGACCATCGGTGCGTCCTCTGCGAAGCAGTTCCAGACATCCAGTTCTTCCGGGATGATTCCATGCTCGAATGCCCATTTGGTCAGGAAGGAAAATGACTGCATTGTGAGGAACGTCGCAATCATGCACGCAGTGCGGAAGGGGAACTGCTGGCCGCGCTTTTCGTCGTAGAAAGGTAGCTGGATTCTGACTGGAATGTTCACCAGAGGCTCGCCGCACAGGCAGCGGAGTAAGCACCCGACCGTGAAGCCTGCAAATCCGCAATACACGACACGGTAAGGTTGCGTACTCCCAGACTCTTTGAGAGGCCGAGCTCCCTGCAGCAGGTTTCTGAGTTTTACGCTGGTACCCTCATGACTTGCGGATCACGACCCCGACCGACGTCAAATTCAAATACTCGCGTGTCGCGTTAGAGGCTTGGTAGCCGTGCCGTCAAGGCAGTGTGGGGAGGCGGTGGGGAGATAACAGCCATCCGATCACGGTGGTGTTAACAAGTACAACAGGGGGCCGAAGGGCAGTGTCACGTCGCTTCTGGCACGCAAGGTGCGGACGCCTGAAGCTAAGGAAGCACTGTCACAGAGTGGTAATTGTCCAATCACGCTGCACTACACAGAAGGGGGACTGTGGGGTGCCATTTCGGTGCACCGCGCCATGCGTATCCATGTCACACTTGCTGCAACAGCTTCTGTCCCTAATTGGATGACGCCAGAAGCAGACGCGGCGTTGGGCAGAGAAACGGGGTTTCCTTGAACGTGCGGTTAAAGGAATGCAAAATGAGCTATAGAGGCTTCGTTACCAAGAGCTTGATGCGCTTGCCCCTATATCCCAATTCAGTTCTAGTTTCCTCCATTTACGTACTTGAAATTGGCCTTGGGTCTTTTTGTGCATGTTGCTTATGCCGAGTGTCAGATACTCACGTGTTTCATCAAGGACGGTAATGGTAAATTTGCCGTATGACAATAACAACACTGCGTTTCTCAGTTCAGCTGCTCTATATCAGGCGTGTGCAGCCTTTTTTTGTAGTCGCGCGCCGGATCACCTCGACCGCTTCTTTCATTTTTAAACACGAAAGCGTTTTATGCCGGGGTCTATCAAGATGTAACTGACGTCATATCCGTCACGGAAGTGATATCGCCAGAAAAACTTCGATTGACGCGGCGGCGCCAGGATTCGAGCCACGAACTCTTTCGCCGCAACGGGAGATACGAAACGCGCACCCGACTGCGCTATGAACAGACACGTGAATAGGGCGCGGCACGCGCACACGGGCGCTTGGCATTTTCTCGGTTTTCTTAAATGTCGGGTGGTCGCCGCGGTCGCGTGCGGGCGCTCGGCAACTTCTCGATATTTTTAACTGCGGACACGGAAAATTACGATTTTCTAACAGCTTCGCAGTTAAAACAAGAAGTACACAGTCCTTTTCTGTCACCATGCTCCCCGTAGACGGCCGCGTATTTACTAACGCTTACAAGGTCAGCGTGAACTAAGCAATTACGAGAGGTAAATGAAACTGGCCGTAATTCTAGAGGCGTCTAGAATTTTAGCGGATTTTTTTTTTTTTTTCAAGATACCTACAATAAATTTAGACCTACTCAGCATTGCATGCTGTCTCTAGAGCGAGCGTGTGCGATTATTCTTTGTCGACACGACCCGATAGACGCACGCAGTTTTGGTCACAATTAACCTAGCGCAGGACAGGTCCGCCGTGAAAATAAAAGTCGCCGTGAAAATAAAAGTCTGTTAATGGGGCCATGAAAACAAAATGCGAATTTTATTCGTTTTCAACATTGGCTTGGCTCGTCGGAATAACTCACCACATTTAACGCCATCTTCACTCAAATAAGCTGTACAGCGGAACTTGGATTTCCCAAACTCAGTAGGACCTGCGAACTTTTTCATTGGGACGGGCCCGTCGTTAGATCTGGAAAGCATCTATGAGAAACATCTAGAAAACGTCTAGAAAAGCATACGGGGAACTACGCTGGGAATCGCGATTTTGTTCGTTAATTAATCAAATGCACAAGATCCGCGTTTCGTAAAATTGAGGTCGAACTGCGTAATGAGCAAAAGCGAGAAAAGGCAGTCAACTGACCGTTTAGTCTCCCGCACTAGAATTAAGACGCGTTAGGGGAGCAAAGCACGTAAACAGACTTAAGCTCCCGTGATTTTTTTAATCTCCCACAGGCCATCAAGAACGCCCGTGTGCAGCAGCAGATTTCAAGCGCACGTCGAAGAACCCCGCTGGGGTCTGAATTAATTTGTAACCTTAGTCTACGCGCTTCTTTCGTACACACTCTTAATGTGCGTACACACTCTTAATACCATTTCATGGAACTCTAGAAACTAGAAGGTGAATGTAGCTGATAGTTTTTTTTTTTTTTTTTTCAGAAACCATGAAAACAAGGGGTTTAGGTACAGCATTGACAAAGTTGATTTGGCAAAAATGAGTCGTCGAGCACTACAAGACGCATCCATTATTTGTCCTTGCAACTGCATCTTCACGTAGGCTATAGAAGGCTCAACTTCGCGCGTGCTTACGAGCCACCGAGTTTAGCAGACGGCAACAGGGTAATGAAGCGCGAATAGCACCACGATGGCACGAACGGGGCGGCAGGAGCTGAACCCTGTAACCTCAGAGTCTTGAGTCGATACCGTATGAAACAAGAACCTGAACAAGAACTGGAACAAGAACTGGAACAAGAACAAGTACTGGAACAAGAACTGCGATGTTGCATTCGTTGCGCTAACACGGCTGACCACTGACGAGACGAGGCTTACGAGGCCAACGAGTCTAAAAAAAAAAAAAAAACGTGGAGGAAGAAAAAAAAAAAAAAAAAACGAAAGAGCCGGAACCGTAAAAAGCTGATTCTCATGCCAATGGGTTTCGCACGAAGTTCCAGTTCTGGTTCCGTTTACAAGGTGACGCGGCAAGTTTAGTTCCGATTACCGAGAGCTTTTTTACGTTACATGAATACAAAACCAACCAACTTACAGGCTACTGTTCTGTTTAAGCGGCAGTTCCGTTCTAGCGATTTCCGTTTATCGAGATTGTACTGTATATGTACGGGAACGTTACACTATATCGATCGAATAAAGGCACACACACATGACTTCCTTAGAATTAGTTATGAATTAATTTGCGTACAATTTATCTTGGCATAGTTACGATAAAAATGAAGGAGGCTCACACTAACGCGTAAGACTTGGAGTTAGGGAAGCTGTACGCAACCTTCACGAAGTCTACGACTGCAGCAGATTGGCCTCTTCTTGCTGCCGCAACGACCTTCACTCCATCATTGTTGCTACAGGTGTGAGCTTCCTTCATTTTTCTTTTTTCAAAGTGATAATCAATTGGACACCACCTGGGAGGGGCGTACGCTATGACCTGTGTTTCTCGTTCCGAGCAAGCGATGCCACCATTACGGCGAACGCTGTGGTTTTCTTTTTTTGGCCAATCTTGACCAATCTGCCCTTAATTAGGTATCGTTGGCTTGCAAGCACGGGGCCGGACACGCTGGGCGGGTCGTCGTGAGGCGCGCACACGCGAGCGCTCGAAATTTTCTTGGTTGTTTTTGTAGCGTAAGCTACACTGGCCGAGGTTGAGCAGTTTCGCGTGTGCCTGAAGGGCCGTTCCGTGCAAGCGCGAGGGACATTGGATTGAATTGGATTGGCTTGGATTGGATTTGGATTGAATTGGATTAAAGTGGATTGTGTTGGATTGTGTTGCGTCATAGCCACGGCAGACGCACTGGCGCCGGGCGCGGGGCCCAGGTGTGCGCCTCAATTGCGAAGAAGTAGCCAAGTCTGACGCCTGCACCGGAGCGCTGATGGCCGTTTCGCGTGAGTCGTGAACAGCCGTGCTGAGCATGCGCGGGGAGCAATGACGGACAGGAGTGGATTGGATTAGACTGAATTGGACTGGATTGACTGGATTGCTGAACCTTAGCTCACGCTACGTATATCCTGGCATAGCAGAGCTAAGCGACAACTAATTTTTTACCTGCCGGGTGGACGCCGCAATCTTGGCCGATCTCCCCAAGTGAGTTTTCTTGTCTGACAAACTGTGCGCATTGCAGGGCCACTGGACGGTCATCGTGAGGCGTGCACACGCGAGCGCTAGGCATTTCTTGGTTTTTGTTAACGGCTTTGCGGTCGCCACCAGGCCTGCGCTCACGTGCGTGCGCTGGGCAATTCTTGGTATTTTTAGCTGTGGACACGAAAAATAATGATTTGCTAAGCAGCTACTCTGTTTAAAAAACCTCTCCGTTTTCAACGCCGAAAAAAAACAACTGGTTTCTAGCACCACAAAATCATCATCATTATCATCATCATCACCATCAATGACTGTCTTAAGGCCCCCCACCGTCAAAACACTACCAAAGTCTCCGACCAATGGATCTGCAGGCAGGCGACTTCAATGTTCGAAACTCGCCCAGTGCATGATCGTCCCGAACCCTGTGACTGCCGCGCAGATCAATGTCACCGCAGCATGCGTGAAACTGCTTCAACGGGTTTGACTGGGTAGGGATTCTGCTTGCACAAATTTGTGGCGGCAGTGCAACTCCCAATTGATCCTGCTGCAGCATTTCAAAGTCCATTCTATGTCCGCAAAACTTCTGTAGGGGGTCTCTCCACCGTGTCCATGCTGTTCCCCCTGATTCGTTTTCATCCCCCCTTGCGCCATAAAAATCCAATCATCATCATAACCATCATGCCAGATATCAGTGATCATCGTTTTAATTCTGTGGTACCCACTGGCGCGAGACAGGTGGCCCAGCGGTTGTTGCCCCTCACCCACACCACATCGCCCGCCCAACCTCTCACGTAACGTGTCCTCGAGCAGCGTGCAATTTTGCCTAGTCCACAGCACGTCTTTCTTACGCATTAGTGTCAACCCCTGTCACACATTACAAAAAACACATCGTCCTTCCACCCCAACATTATGCTATATATATAAGGGTCCAACAACCGTAACATAGTGCCCATTGTGGGTAGTCCGTCGTGTTCGTGGTGCCTTCGAGTCCTTGGAGCCTGAGCTCTGCGCATTCCTCGGAGCGCGTCGTTTTGGGCACTGGTGTGTGTGCGTGTGGACACAACACCCACATCCAGTGTCTCCTCGGCGGACTTTCGCCCCCTTGGGCAGCCAAGGGGGCAGCCATGGCTGGGCCCAGCCAGGCCGAAGCTTGGCCGCAGCCGGCCGTGGAGCCTCCCATCTGCCGCGAGTGCGGGCACGTCGTCACGATGTCGGAACAAGGCGTTCCGATCCTCTGCCCGTGCCTCGACGACATGATGGCCGACTGGTTCCTCGAGAATTTCGTGGAATTCAGGCGTCCAGCGACTGCGCCAAGCTGGTGCAGGAAACGCTGGAGGCCTCGCTTGGCGGCAGCGCCGCCTTGGTGTAGGAAACAGCGCGAGGTCGACGACGGCGCGTCGACGTCGGCGGCAGCTGATGCAGGGTCCGAGGCTGCGCCCTCGACGACCCAGTCATCACTGCTGCCAATCGTCGTACCTCCAAGACACCGGGTGAGCCTGCTTCCGAGTTGGGCTGCCATCGTCTCGTCGCCACTCGCCAGATGTGTGGAGTTCGCTGACCATGGCGGAGATGGAGCCGGCCTTAATGCGGTCGCATCTCCCAGGTGCCACGTGAGCACCGTCTCCATGGCAACGAACTTCCGGAGAACCGCGGCTGGCCGCCGAGCCACGCTTCTGCCGCACTGGGCTTTGCTTCTACCGACGCCGGACGCATGGGCTGAGCTACGCTCGCCTATGCAGACAGGCGTGGTACACCGCACTTGCGGCGGTGCACTGTGTACGTGACACGTACATGGCGTCTCCACACCCCACGGGACACCGGGAGCAATCTCGGTGTTGGTGCGTGGCGAGCACCGGGTGTAACCGTAGCCCCCACATTCAAGTTGTGGTCCCGTGACGAGGAATTGTAAGCGGGAGGGCAGAACGCGCGAACGGGGCATTCTCCACACCTCACGGGACACCGGGAGCGATCTCGGTGTTGGTGCGTGGCGAGCACCGGGTGTAACCGTAGCCCCCACATTCAAGTTGTGGTCCCGTGACGAGGAATTGTAAGCGGGAGGGCAGAACGCGCGAACGGGGCATTTTTTTTTCTAACGTGCTGACTTTAAATGGGCCAGGCAGACAAAATACAAGTCTGTTGGGGTACCCCCAGCGCTTGTCCGGCAGCAAACGATGCTTTGTTCGCCGAGAAATAATTGATTTGATTCTCCCGCCAAATCGTTTTCATGACGTCTACCACGAGTCACAAGGACGGGTCTTCGAGTGAACTTCAGGTGCGCCGCTCAGTCTGCAGTGGACTGCTGCGCCTTGTTTACCGGCTGTCCTGCTAGATGGCACCACCAGATGGCTCGACAAACACTTTCTTTCAGATGGTGCTGCCATCTAGGAGAGGTGAAGCAAGTAGTGCATCATGACGCTGATGAGTGCCGACAGTTGGCGCCTCGATGCCAGCGCCTACGTGTAGGGGGACGCGCAGCGTAAGGTGCGTAGAAGCTGAATTGCGGATGTCGCGCTCGTGACACGGTTTCATTGCAGCGGACCGTGTGTTCATCAAACGATTCGCTGACAAGCCGTTTGGTTTTGTTCGCACTGACGGTTTGCGAGTGCCTGTAGTTTCAGTCGGATTTACGCAATGCTCCTAGGCGAGCAATCCAGTGTCTAACGTTGATGCGTCTAACGGTGTCATACCGACGAAATATAAATAGCGACGTGCAAGTTCATATCGATGCACAATAAACATTCAACTGCTCCTGTGAAGGCACATTTAACTTTCGTGTTTTACGGGTTCCTATGGAAGAGGGAACTACCCCATTTTTTTCTTGAACTTCCCCATATCCTCCCCCTTGTGTCGACACTGATTATATCCTGTTTTGACATTGTCTAGAGTCACCTGTCCACGTACACAAACCGCACCAATGTCGGTTAATGACCAAACATCTCTTGTAATCTCAGTTGTATAGCTCACCGTAGGTTCTTCTAGCTTCCTCCCATTATATTACGCAGGTTCTGCTTTACAATAAACCTGTGCTTACCTGGGCACGTTTTGTAAAGAACAAAGGTAATCTCATCAAAACGTTTCGGTTAGTTCAGGAGTCACAGTAATATTTTGTGTGTACCGCGTGCAGTTCTCGTTGTGATATTTGCCGGGGCTTCATCTTGCCGCAAAGACTGCGAGCCATGAATACACGGATGCGGCCCTAGTCTTGATGCCATCTCGGCCGCAAGGTGGTGTGCGAGTGTCTTTCCACAGCAATAATTGGCAAATTTAAATTGCGCTGTGACAGGTGTACCACCCTCCGACGTATGAAGCCGAGGCGAGTAAGTGGCTGGTAGGTAGGTCTTTCCACAGACGCGAAGTCTACCCCCGTCATCTCCCGTTTCTTTAGGTGCAGAGTGTTGACGTTTACTTTGCCGCAATGCAATTTCCTTGAACACCGTGAAATTAGAGTTGACAATTGTGCTTTGTTCTGGTGATATCACCAAGAATTGTGTGGATTTAAATTTTACAAGGTTTCAGGGGTCCGAGAAACAAAAGGAAGCAGTCAGAACCAGAAGATTGACAGAAGAGCTTAATCGAAACTACTAAGAAAGTGTTGTAAAGCAGGACCCGTATTTTTAATATTTAATTCGTAAAGCGCAGCTTACGCTTTGCTTGGCTCAGGTAGCGAGATCCCGAATGCGCCTATGTATGGAGTGCTGGCTGGACATAAACACCACCCCAGATACCTGAGAGTGAAAACTAGATAGGCGCAGCCCCGCTGGGGAACCTTTTAGGGACACAAACAGCCTTCCCTTATTACAGAAGGATCTGGCCACCCTGGTGTAGTAGTAGTTGGCTCCCACCTCCCGTGACTGATGAATGCCGCTTTCGGCCCTCAGTTCCCAGCAGCTGTAAAGCAGAGCACGTGACCACATAGGTGGTCAGGCCAGCGATACAGCAGAGGGTGCTAAGAATCTCTGGGCCCGGACAGGCCGCCTCTGGGATTACTTGGCAATATTCAACGCGCGAGCTCTCTTTAGTGGGGAAGCTTAGCAGTGCTACTCATCATCATCCACATCGTAGTCGTAGTCGTCATCGTCGTCCTAATCATCATCATCACCAGTCTGGTTCCGTCCAGTGCTATTAGGAGCGGAAACTTGGCGCCTTACTGAAACTTGAAAAGAAAACATAAGTCGGCTCAATGGGCCATGTAACGAAGGATCATGGAAGTAACGCTCAGAGCTTTTTGGATCAGGGAACACACTCCAGTAGAAGATATGATAGTCCTAACCAAGGAAAAGAAATAGACTTGGGCTGGACAGGTAGCGAGACGAAAGGACAACCGGTGGACCACCTGGGTAAACGAGAGGATACCGAGAGGTGGATCTAGAGGAATGGGAAGGTATGATGGATGGATGAAATACAGTTAAAACCCGATTTAACGAAGCCACTGGGAACGGCGAATTATTTCGTTAAACCGAGAACTTCGTAAAGTCGGCACTGGCATTTCAAAAGCAGTTGATTTCATAAATTCGGTGTCTAAAGGGAGGGGCATCTCAGCAGCTACAATGCCATCGTAATTTCGGCGGTCACGGCGCTCACCTGCCGATGCTTTACAAATACGTTAGAGGTCCGCGGTGAAATGAACAATAAAACGCTAGGGGCTCTGGGAGAAACGAATTTATTTTATGGCAAAAAATACTGTGATTCTGGCCTGCGTGCGCTTCGTTGGCATTGGGCGGACCGACATTTCGTAGCACGCCAGCGCGTTCAACGCGTTTTCGGTGCTTACGGGAGCCCAAGCAAAGCGCCTTGGCGAGTCAATAGAGACCATCACCTGGCCTGGAGAGGACACAGGAGCTGCATCGGTTTCTGGGTGGTCAGAATCCTGTGACACCTCTTGTGCTCCGAAAAGTAAGTACGAAATTTCTTCGTGCTTTAAAGCCTCCGTTGTGTCGGCGTTTGCGTCGGTGCTCATATAAAGCAAGCGCCGCCACCCCCGCCGGCGCCATCAGTATCACTGATTGAAAATGAAGACTGCTGAAGTTATCTCGCAAAGCTTCGTCAAGACTCAACTAGATGCCTCGTTTTTTTCTGACGTGGCCCAATAATTTTCCTGGCGTTCTGCCAAAACACAGTCTAAACTGCTCCATTTTTAAATGTGCCTGCTTCTCAAATTACTTTGCTAAATAGGGAATAACGTTAAACCTATTTCGTTAGAGCAAGTTCATTAAAGCATTGAGCCGTATAGGCACCTTTGCGGGAATTGAAATTTGTTCGTTAGATCGGGAAATTCGTTACATCAGGTTTTGTTAAATATAGTTTTGACTATAAGGAAATCGGACTCAGGCACCGCAGGATAGGAACTGTTGAAAGCCAATGAGACAATCCTTCGTCCTGCTGTGCAATTAAATATAATGATGATGATGCTGCTGCTGCTGCTGCTGCTGATGGTGATGATGATGATGATGACGTGTGACGTAACAGCGTGGGCGGAACTTGTCAACAAAATTTTTCCTCACACGGGCATGAAGGAAAGAAAAGCTTAGGAGAGGCCCTGACGTCACACCCAGCGCAGCCGGAAACGCCATTTCTGTAAGTCGAATGGCGGACCATTGGCCCTCCATGCCATTGGCGGACTCTTTTTGCCTCTCTCTCTCGGTGCACCTTCTCCGCCTCCTCCGTCCTGTATCGCCTCTCTTGTCGTCTGCATCTGCCAGCGCCGAGCCGGCGGAAATCAGCTGATAGGCAGGTTAGAAGGCCGTTTTGCAGCGCGTGACCGTGAACCTAAACGCGCGGTTACACTGTTACAACGTCTTCAGTGTGGCCGCAGCAGGTTTGCGAAGCGGCTCGCTCTAACAATGCCGCAATGCTCGGTGCCAGGCTGCAAGTCGCGATCGGTACCCAAGGAATTGGGGCGTCACTTTCCACCGGTTAGTGCATCATTCCGCTGACAAGTATTGCTGTACATTGGTGTGCATTCATCCTTTGTTTGCAATCGCCGCCGTTATAGGTTCCCAAGCGATGGAGAACGCCGCAAACAGTGGGCGAACGCCGTGCGGCTACCGGACTGGAAAGTGCCCAAGTTTGCGTTGCAGTTTCACTGGCAATCACCAGAGATGACTAGTCAATTAAACGGCCGTTCTATAATTAGGTAAGCAGTACTTCATGCAGATTTCACGCTAAAAAATTGTGGAATGTTTTTACCGTTGTTCGCGTGCCTTCGATAGAAATTATTTTGCGAAGGAGGAGGAGGAGGAGCAGGAGGAGGAGGCAAAACGTTTTATTGAGTAAAAAAAAATGAGAAGGTGGGTGGCGTCAATAAACTTTTTCGCCAAGTTTCAACTTGTCTCAGTGTCAATAAATCAAGGTGATATCAGTTGAAAACGTTCATACACTAACCTCGCAGTATGAAGCGTGAAAAGTGAAATCCAGAGCGAGACCACAAAAAGATCCAGATTTCAGATCCCAGCACTCTTCCAGTCAACAGACGTACACCTACTAAGGTAATAAGACGATGAATTATATCAACTGGGAATCTACCTTGCTAACAGTTGCAAAAGCACTGCCGCCGCTTTGCCGGCCTAGCAAACTATATATTGCAGCGGCGATAACCAAAAAATTCCGTTGCGAATCCGTTCGGTTGCAAGTCGCCTACGTAGTGCACACCGTTATCTTTCCCGCAAATCTACCAGACGGGTGTCCGCGCGTACGACGGGACGGCGCGTTCACGATATCTGCACTTCAATAGGCGCGTCGTGATCGCGACCGGAGCAATAGATTGACGCGGTACAAGGTGCACTTGCAAGTAGAAATTAAATGACATATTCACATCGGGCGCAGCTGCCGCAACTCGCAGCATCCTTTTCGAGTTCCGCAACACCACAGCGCAGCAAAGCGAAGCAATCTTCGCAATCGGACAACAAGGCAGGCGCTGCCTTTCCTCCATGACTGGCGAACGGCGGGGCGGGCTGTTGCTAGGAAGCCGTTGCTAACGCGACTTCCAATGGCCGCCGAAAACACGTGACTTCCTCCACACTTTTGCCAATGCGCGGGGATAGCTGGGGGCCTCTCCTAAGCTTTTTTTCCCTCCATGCTCACGGGGGATTAAAACTTAAAACATGGAGTTAAGCACCGGCTTGGCCGCCGCTCCTTCACGGATAAATGAATAAATGGCGATGCACTAAGGGCATAAACTATCCTTCGCCGGGAAGTGTCTGAGGAGTTGAAACGCAACAGCAACAGAGGCAGCGTCTACATCAGCGTCTGCACCGTCTTCGTTGATGCTGGAAGACTAGTTTAAGTAGAAATTGTGCGTATAAAGCTCGGATAAAAGATGGGCAAGTGCCCGGTTTGTCATCCGGAGTGTTTTTCGACGTCCAACACTAAACTCATCAGCACAAAACTAAGTGACATTACTCAGCCAGAAATGATGCTCACACATTCTCACATCATACTAGAAAGCTTGGAAGACCAATAGAATTTAAAGCCTCTTGAGAAGCGCCGCATACTGCCCTCGGAAAAGTTCCGGCGTTTGTGACGTCTCATTCACTACGGCCTTACCTGCGAAAGAGCCGTATGCATTGCTGTAGTGCCGGAAGTAGAACAGGGCGACGAACTGTGGGAACAGCAGCACGTAGACGAGGTCGGAAGACAGGGTCCACCACGCGAACACGGACTGGACTCTCAGTGCCATAACTGTGGCCGCCATGCCGAGTAGCACCACCATGACGCGGAGCATAAGGGTAACCTCCTCGTCCGACGCCTGAGCAGAGACAGCGAAGAGGAGGTCGCCACTTGAGAAGAACGGCGCGGCATGGAGAGCGATGCATTATTTCCGTTGTATATTAGATGCAGAGCATCTCATTCACTCGCCTTGTCCCTCCGGCGAAGTCGGCGTTGTCCGCCCCTCCCCCATTCTCCTCGCCGCGCCAGCTGCGCTCTCCGCCGCTCACCCCCTTTCCTCTCCGATAGCGAACACTCTCTCGCGAGGGGCATTGGATTGGATTGGATTGGATTTGGATTGGATTGGATTAAAGTGGATTGTGTTGGATTGTGTTGCGTCATAGCCGCGGCACGTTGCGTCATAGCCGCGGCAGACGCGCTGGGGCCGGTGCATGTGCAGTACTCTCTCTTCCGCGGTTTCCTCTCCTTCGGGCGCGCTGCGCATATAACCGGTGTGCCGTTCTCCGGCGAAGCAACATCCACGCTTGGCTCAAACACCTAGAGTCCACGCCGCTTTACAAGTACGCCAACGTCGTCATCGACTGGGACCGGCTTACGCAGTCCCCTCAACGTTATGCGCGCTATAAAACGCGCTCCCTTCGCCGCTCCGCCTATGCGTCGCATCTACACAGGGGTTCCCGCGAGGGGAGGTGGCAAATTTTACTAGCAACCGCAGGGGCTGTTTCAAAGAGGATACAAAACACGGGCCTCCAAACACAAAAAGGCGAAATAATTCTTGAGCTGGACGTTTATATACGCAAAACATTTCAAATATAAAAAATCTAGAAAGATCCATATTTGTAGAATCTAGAAAGAACGTCGTTCAGCAAGCAGATAATTAGGAACGTAAATACATATCTGGTGTTTTCAGTGTTCTTTTGCCTAAAAGTAGATGTGTGCTGAAGTTTTGCGAGAACACATACAAAACCGTTGGCAATATTGTTTTAACCCCAAAACGCAAAGAAGGCTGGTACCCGAGCCAAGTTTTCGTGGCTCGAGCGCTAAATCCCAACAGTAGCAACAGATGGCGCACTGGCACTACGGAAGGTAAGGCCCCTGCGGAAAGGAGTAATGGTTCCGGGTCTCACATTTGCGAATGCTGTACTTCGCTTAAAATCAGACGCTCTAGCAGGCCTTGAAGTGGACGAGAGAACGGCAGGCCGTTTGGGCTTAGGCACGCATGGAAAAAACAACTAACGAAGCAGGGCAGGGAGATATGGGCTAAGCGTCGTTTGAAGTTCGAGAAGCTCAGAGTAAAAAAAAAAAAATCACGCCCACCTCCCTTCGCGGGAACCCTGGTGTGATGCGACGCTGGGGGGGGGGTTCAAGCGCAAGCGGAGAGCAACCGTCGACCGAAAGGCCGCCGGAGAGCGGCACACCGGTTATATGCGCAGCGCGCCCGAAGGAGAGGAGACCGCGGAGAGAGAGAGAGTGCCGCGGCTAGGACGCAACACAATCCACTTTAATCCAATCCAATCCAAATCCAAGTCAAGCCAAGCCAAGCCAAGCCAAGCCAAGCCAAGCCAAGCCAAGCCAATCCAATGCCCCTCGCGAGAGAGTGTTCGCTATCGGAGAGAAGAGGGGGAGAGTGGCTGCGGACAACAACAACGGACGCACGCGGACAACAACGGACGCACGCAGGAAGGACAGGGCCGCCGACAAGAGATGCTCTGAGCGTCGCATCTAATATGTTTTGAGAGGAGGTTAAGAGGAATGGATCAACGTAGGTGGACAACTAAAGTTTTTAGGTACCTGTACATTAAAGCATGGGCACGCAGTGGCTAAGGAAGACTAGAAGGCTAACGGTGAGATACGGAAGGAACAGTGAAGAGTCCAAGACAGTCAAGGTAACCAAAAAATAGGCAAGGCAGATAGAAACGAATAAATGGAGGGAAAAAAATGGAAGCTAAAACGTCGTTAGAGATGTACGGGGCTGAGAAACTGGACATCATAAAGGAAAATTTCTACGATAATTCCAGGGGCAGTGCTTTACTTTTTTAGGCTAGAGCCAGTTGCTGGCGAACTAAGAGCTTTGTCGGGAAGTATACACAAAATGATGGGGTATGCGTGGTGTGCGGAAAAAAAACAGTAACTATGCGGCACATAGTGTTAGAATGTGAGCGTATCCATCCAAATCTACATGACGGAAATATTCGGCTTCCAAAAGCCCTAGGATTTAAGGGTAGCACAGACGGAGTTCACTTCAAGGCTGTCGAGGCGACGAAAAAAAGTTTAGAATGCTGGTCGATGAAAAGCAGACAGGGAAATACTGCCTAGGACAGCTACCACCTGTAGCAGAAAAAAATAAGTATTTTGTCCCTAGAAATTTTTTTGGTGCCTGCCCTAAGAGCAGCGCTAGTATTAAACGAACAGTATAAAACATAGGTATATTAGTTTTTTGGGGGGTAAAATGACACGGCATCACTCCGCTACAAAGGGGATACCACTGCCAATCATCAAACATCATCATCATCGTATCCAAATTGAAATTCGCGAACTTCCAATGGGAGGAACGAGGAAGGAAGGGATCAGCGTGGCAGGTGGGCGGCTCAGACAGGAGAGGCAGTTATTTGGCGCGCGTGAAGGGGGGGGGGGGGGGGGGGGGGGGGGGGGGGGGGGGGGTGCGGGGCAGAGAGATATCGTGTTTTGACGACATTTGCAGCGACGCGAGGAGATTCGAGGCTAATTTTTATGGGGACACGCCGAGTTAAGTGATCTATTTAAATCACCTCTTGCTGGGGCCCATCCTGCTTAACGCTTTCATAGACAGTTTTTCACCTAGCAGCTTCTTGCACACTAGGCTTCTCCTAGTAGGCGCACCTTGGTCAAACTGGGCCATGTTCGGGAGCTCATTTTTTGAAATGAAGGCTTCTGCTGAGGGCATGCGCGGTAGCATAAGGGGGGGGTCAGGATTTTTGGAATAAAGCCCGTGGAATGAGGGCAGTTTCACGCGGTGTACCGTCGGTTACACATTCTAGGACGCGTGGTGTCGCCGATGACCCATTTCCTTCTTAGATCTGGTGTTGCCCTCGGTAAGTAAGCGCTGTTCAAACTTGAAACAACTTCTGTCGTGAACCGCACAGAGCGGGACTCTTGGGATCTAAAGCGGCCGAAGGAAATAGGTGTATACTTCCTTTAATTAATAGAAACGCATGTGTGGGTCCCCACGCCGCCTCCTTCATTCGTCAGACTTTTTTGCCCTGGGTATAACCCAGTCAGCTACGTTCGTAACGAAATCTTTTTGTTTTAGTTTCAAAGTGAGCATAACGCTTCTGTTGACCGTTAACCGACTAGGGGGTCTCCACAGTGCCTGTTATTGTATATGCACGAGACTACCGCGGACAGTTGAGCCCCTGTTTTTCCGCGAGGCGGAGGTGGAAAGGCCAACAACCCGATTCAGGCAGCCATTCAAAGCTCCTCTTCATGCGAGAAGGGTAGCACAGGCAAGCGTGAAACTCCTACTAGTCTTCCAATCTTCCCGTCAACTATGCGAGCAGTCTAGGTCTTGGAGCCTACTCGGGCTGTCCTACTTACCGCGGGCCTCACGATGAAGTGGTAGATGTTCCTCGTGACGAGGGATGACGCGCTGAGCATGGAGGAGTCCATGGAGGACATCACGGCGGCCGTGATTGCGATCACGCCGATCGTCGAGACCATGTTGGGCGTCAGGTGCTGAATGGCCAAGGGAAGCACGTTGGCCCGGTCGTCCTCCGCCAGGTTGAAGGGACCCCCGTATTTGGTCGCTGTGAAGTCTGGGGAACACGCGAAGGACTTCGAAGCATGCACGCAGCATCTTATCGTCCGCGAAGCTGATGGGCGGCGGATTCTTGTTTGCTTTCCTCGCGGCCCAGAAGCAGTTGCTTTATTTTAATTGCCTTTGTAGATGATATACTAACAATGAAATGGTGATATAAATTCTCTGTAGGGGCACAACAGCACTGAAATAGTGCACCTAATGGCGTCACATATCTGCGGCATTGGCTGTACTCAAAGAATAATGTCAACGACGTGTTGCTTGGACTGTGGTGATTCGTGAAGGAGGCTCACCTCATCACTAGAACATGAAATTTACCGATCATTAACCCCTAACCTCTGCCCATATTTCCCCAACATGCCATGGCTCCATCCCTGAATTATGGGTTTATTCATTCGAACACCCCACTGCGGTTTTTAGCGTATTGCAAAACCTCCGGTGTGCGGACCGTTTCATGTTTAGTTGCTAACAGTTCCTGCAGAAGGGACATGAAACTGCTCCAAAACTTATTTTGAGTAAAACGTATTGGTCACTTATATAACTTTAACGATATACCTTAAAACACTCCATAAGCTCACAACAAGCCCAGTAAATATATAACAATACATCTTGCGTATTTAATTTACTTATAACGCGTACGACTGAATCTGACAGAATTCTATTAATACTGGATACAGTTAAACCTGGATGTAACGAAGTTGACAAAATCTCGCAATTTTTCGTTACATGCAGGTTTCGTAGCATGCAGGTTTCGAGTAAAGCCTCGCATGAATGAAGCACAAACAAAACCAGAATGCCAGACATTAGTGAAGGCGAACTCACCCTTCAAGGACTTATTTCTCAGTAGAAAACTGCGTGATTTGCGGTTGCTGCTTTCGCACATTCTTAGGCCCTGCACCAAAGAGCCAAGTTCACTTACCCCCGTATTCGCAAGCGTAACGTAATTATCACATTTGACTTTCGAAGCTTTTTGTTTACAAACGAGTTTCAAGGATCAAACTTATGCTCAAATGGGCACCTCTTCGATATCCAGGAATTCGTTACTAGAGGTTCGTTACATCGAGGTTTAACTATAACGAAGCTCTATGCAACTAATTTCTGTATTTAACGAAGTTTTCCAATTCTCTGTTGCCAGCCCCATTGAAACCCATGTGTTTGCGACCTCTATGTATAACGAAGGCGTTGCGACGGTTAACCTTGATGTAACAAATTCGCTACGCTGTTTATTAATTGTTTTTTGCACTTTTCTAGAAAATAGGTTGGCGAAGTTCACTAATTTCCCAGTACCGCAAACTAATTAGTGTTTCCAAGTGTGGTAACGGTGTCGGTTAGGTTCTTTGCCCATTACGGCCTTGCGCCAATAAAATCAAACCATCATCGTGTCAGTTAGGTGCTAGGCCTGCCTGTCAGCGTATAGTCGCCCGGCTCCACTGCTATCTGTGGTATCGGTTCGCCGGTGACGATTTCTGGTGCCAGAAAGCGAAAAGCTTGTCTTTCCAGGACAGGCTCGCAATTTTAAATGCCGTCTCCACAGGCGAGAAAAAAGAACGTCGCCACCCTGTACAGTATCCCAGCTAGCACTCTCACCAAATTTGAGTACGGGAAAGAGCATTAAATGCGCGAAAAGACATTCTTTCAGCGTAAGTTTCGCCCCTGAAACGTGTCAAGGCACCTAAAAGTTTCAAAAGCAAAAGTGATGCTTAAGTTACGTTTGTGAACACGTGGGTAAGTGACCTTTCTTCTACGGAGGGCCGTGTTGGGTCAAAGCTCGTGGGAATACAGCAGGCGGGAATTCCGTAGTTTTAAATGCAGAGCATTTCAGTAACTCACGATGTCACCCGCGTTGACGTCCGTAGTCGTAGTCCGCACCCCTCCCCCTACACTATATAAAAAAAAATACTATCCGGCGCCTGGTTTCGATCCCTCGACCCTGCGGGCGGAACGCAATGTACATGGTGCTCTACCCACTGCGCCACAAAGCCGACACAGAATGGGAGGCTACAAACGCGCCTTATATCCTTGACTCATTCAAAATACGTCAAGAAGCTGCTGATACAACGCATTCACTACCACCAACTCCCCAAACACTAAACGTTAACGCAATACACCCACCCCCTATGCGACGCATTTACTCGAGTCCCCCTCGCGGGGAGATGGGCCCAATTTCTCATTGTGAAATATGTCCTTGAAGGGTGAGTTCACCGAGGCTGATGTCTAGTCCTTATGTTTTTGTTTCTACTACGCGAGCCTTAACTCGAAACCTGAAAGTAACGACGAAAACCTGCATGTAACGAAAAATTGCGAATTTTTGGCAACTTACTTATATCCGGGTTTAACTGCACCACAAATCTCTGGAACTACTTCTACACCAGCTCCTTTCGGCGGATGGAGTTGGTGAAAGTGGCGCTGTACTCGAGAAAAACAACAACACGATTTTATGAGCTTGAATTATATTGGAGCTACACGTGGAAAGCATACCCCTGGGGAAGCCGTAGTGAAGACAAGCGGATATATCGAGCTAAGTTTGCTGACGTACGTTGAGATCTCGCTTACGTGGGAGTTTTCTTTTTTCGGGCTCCACCACAAAAGCTATCGTGACACTTAGCGACTGCGGCTGTTCCCCACACGGCCCTTTCACACACAAGAGTGCCTGCACTATGGTTTCCACGCCCACGTCATGCCTAACATTGGCCCTCCTGACTGCTCGGACGTAAACACACTCGACGAATACTTTTTAGTAGTTACACAAAGGGAGGGTGCAACAAAGGCTCAAATCATGCATGAAATGTAGGAGGCCGTCAACGCAGACGTGATGGCAAGGGGAATTGGCACGTATTCCTCGATACTTCCTTTTTCCTCCTGGGTAGTGCCGGGGCCGCTTTTCGTGTTCATCAATCTAGATTAACAAGCATGGATGCGGAGACAGGCGTACCAAATCTAAAGCAGATAAATTGTCTCTTGAACAAGAGTCATTAGTTGAGCGTTGGTGCCCAACGCCTTCCATACCTTATACATGTGCTATCTCCGGACACCCTGTGCGAAAACATTTCTTGAGCTCTGAGCAATCAGCGGTTTGAGATTTTGCTCTAAAGTGAAACCTAACATGGTGCAAACTAACGCGCATGCAGTTATGCATAAATTCATTCGAAAATTGTGCGTAGGGATTTAACACACGCGCAAGCTACTAGCTTTGTGCAAGTTACAAGTTTCTGATTTGAATTCATTTTGCAGCCGTAAAAAGCTGATGGGCCTTCGGAAACACTTGTTTCGCACCGCGAGTGTCTGTTCGATTAGTCTGTGTACTGACAAGGCTGCTAGAAGTGTTAACAGAACGAGTACGAGTTCTCTGCCTAGAACACACAATGTGCAGGCTTACTTGTGCTTTTGCTGGCCGCACCAATGATGATCGGAGGAATTGCGAGAATCATGCAGCCAAAAGCAGCCATGTATGAAAGCATTTTGGAAGTGAAGATACTGTCGGCACCGAGCACTCGTTGAAAATACACCTGCCAAAAAAAAAAAAAAAAAAAACCAACGAATTTGCCAAGGACGGGTACGTGATAACCAAGTAACAACCGTTAATCACGTTACTCACTACCCTCTCGACTAAGATCTTCAGGTGTTACCGATGCTCGAAGCGCAAACCTTATTACAGTTCTAAAGCGACGCCTTAATTTCTAGTTAGTTTCGAAAACGGAACAAACTGATTAAGTTTTTTTAATGTTTTATTTCTTCCACTGAAGTGTGGTTGCAGTTTAGTAGATACCATGAGAGTTATAGAGGGCAGTGATTCCGCTTTCTTTGGAAGGCGTTTTGCTTTTATGACTTTGGCTACGACACACAGATGTTTTGCTTGTGGTCTGTGAAGCTCTCTTACGCGCGCCATTCGTGTCACGGTTCAAATTGAATAAAAAGGGCCCTGCAGCACCTGTGTTTTGATACAAGAGTGCTTATTTGGCCCCTGAATAAGTGTTCTCTGCTCCCATCCTCCTCCTGAACGCACCGTCTCCCTTTTGTGGACTCCTGGCCATATTGGCTTTGGCGGCGCGGAGGAGGCACACGAGGCGGCCCGAGCTCTGATACACCGGACCCCTCAGCAGAGCCCCTTTCTTCGCTTCACATCCCCCTCCTCACCTAGAGCCACTGCTCACCTTCCGTGAAATCACCCTGCATCACAGGCTTTCACGCACCACCCTTCCACCCCCTCACCCCTCGTTATCCTCCGTTGAATCATCCCTCCGAAGACAGATCTAAACCGATTCCCTCCACACTCGATCCATCCTCACCCACATATCACAATCCCTCTTTCCCACCCCCTCTTGTCCACACTCCGGGGCTACGAAGACACCCCCACGTCATCTGGCACAGCCCCGCTCTGGTTCTCTTCCCCTACCCAACCCCTCGACTCCTGGCTGTCTGCCCTCGCGCGCTCGGACGGCCAGTCCCAGTGCGCCCTGGTCGACAGGGCTGGGGCCCACAGAGCTGCGCTTCCGCGGCTCAACAGTCCGCACTAAGCCCGGCCAGGAATAAAACGTGCTCTTCTCTTTCTCTTTATCATTCATTGTGTTTGCGCATAGCAGTGAAGCTTCGCTCGGTGTACCGTCGTTAGTCCACCAACAGCGACTCAGTTTTTGTAAATCTGGCTTTTTGAATTTGTCTTTGTGCATTGGAGCAAACTTCAGACTATTTCAATTGCAATAAGGGATTATCTCGCACTACACTAAAGAATGCCGTGAAGCCTGCTCTAAGGGAGCCTCGTCTGTAGGAGTGACACCTACTGATGGAAGTTCAGACGCCCGACTTCGACGAACTCAAAAATAAAACAAAAAACCCCAAATATGCTGTTTCGGTTCAAACAACTTCGAAGAGAGGCGAGAAAAAAGCAGAACAACAACAAGAAGAAAATATCCTTCCCGCGCTATGGCGAGCGGCTCCAAACACACGAAAAAGAAAACAGAAACTTGCTCTGACAACTGCGCTACGCTGGTTAAACCGCACAGATCCGGCCAAATCCACAAAAGAAAACGGAGCGATGGCGATTCAATATGAACGTTTTGAACAACATACTGATTCCCCAACCGGACCTTCGGCCCAAGTTGTAAAAGCGATAGTTTTTCTTGGGAAAATTAACCACGAAAATTTTGGTCTGTCTGCCCCTCGCTTGTGGCGCCCTGCCAAAAGCTGAAACGATTGGTCAAAAGGAAGAATATAGCATATGGAGAACCATTCCAAACAGCTAAATGTTCTGGCCTAAGTCATACATGTCTATTATTAGACGCAAAGGAAACCTCAGGCACTGTTGAGGCAGAATGTAGCTAATTAATTTGGAGGTCCTGTGTCCTTTTAGCTAAGACTACACGTTCAATTAACACGAAAAGAAACTAGCGCGCACTCGTGAAGTTTTAGGCAGAGAAATAACCAACAGGTAAAGACGCGCGCTGTGCCCAAAAAAGACGCGCAAGCAGTTTGAAGGCGGGAAAATTGAACTGCATAGAAGAAACTTCCGTTTAGCTCATCGCGAGAGGAACGAGAGGAGCGCGGAGAGCGGAGAAGAAGTTACGTGGCAGAAGTTCAGGTTTGCTGTAAAAATTAAGATTCGCTTGTGTCAATGCTGTAACCCCCCGGGCTATAGCGCCACCGGCAATAAAGGATAATCTTTGGATAAAGGATAAAGAAGCAAACAGATAAGCGGGCACAATATTTTTTATAGGTATCTCCACTGAAGCCGAGCAGCCACGCTAAGAAGGAGTTGGACGGAGCGCGGAGTTGAGTTCCTAGAGCTCTTCTTTGTTGGTAATCGAGTTTTTAGTCGTTTCAGGGCGTTTGTCTTCCTTGGGGATTGTTTTCCATTGTCTTCAGGGCTATTGTCTTCCAAAGCTGACATCAAGGTCCTTGAAACCGTAATGATCACAGATGCCAGCGTTATTAGGCAGGCTAAAACGGAGTTGTCTAAATTGTACATGTGTCTTTTGAGAGCAACCGAAGAGCGTTTCTCATTACTCCGTATAAAAAGGAACGAAACAGCTTTACTCGTTTTCTTTTGCGGGAAGAAACTCAACCATGATGTTATGTGTAGGTATTGTTAATACACGTATGTAGTATGAGCCAGCAAGTTAGCCAGCCCTGTTCGCTGAAGAAGACAGAGATTGTTTCAAGGAAAATATTACTATAAAAATATTTCAACGTAGTGAAGGCGATGCTACTGCGACATAATGGGAACAGCACCGGCTGCCTCGATGCTTACACAAGTCACCGATTTTTGGACCATGGCTGAGAAGGGAGTACAAAGAAATACCTCACGGCAATCGAGTCTCTTAATGTGCTTCAAAGACCAAAGCTTGGCGATACTTGTTAAGAAGCTCTTTACCCGTACATGCTATTTGGGACGCTACCTTCTCTTTCGTTTCTTTGACTTTTGGCATGAATTAACTCGAGGGGATTCTTTTCTGCTAAATCGTGTTTGCGTCGCTTTTTTCACTGTCATTTCTCCATTTCAAGCTCGTTCTACGTGTTGTGAATTTACTGCGGAAATCGCAGCTCCGTCGCCGGTCATGCGGCAAAACGAACTGTTTTCATAGCTTCGGAGGCAACAAAAGCAAGTGGTTTTGCTACACACACGGCGCCGCTGTTCCGATTTCGCAGGTGAATTCGCACCATGTAGAATAATTGATTGATTGATTGATTGTAGGCTTTAACGCGCCGACGCAACGCAGGCGATGAGGCGCGCCGTAGTGGAGGGCTCCGGATGAATTTTGAACACCTGGGGATCTTTACCGTGCGCCGAAATCTCGTACAGACGGGCGTTTTCGCTTTTCGCCTTCATCAGAAAAGCGACCATGTAGAATAGGCTTCACTGCGCGAATTAAGTCAGAAAGCAGACTGGTACACGCCACGGCGACCCTATAATCGGGGTTGTGCGCTGCTGGTGTGCACCTATTCTACTCACGTGACATCAAGTTTAGGCGCCACGTGGCACGCAGTATTTGAAACTCTTAGGTTTCGAATTTAAAGTTGTGTAAATTTTGTGAATCCACGCCAATAGCCCCTCAAAGCTTCCTGTGTCGGGCCAGTCCCCCAATGGGCATGTCCCACAACGTCTACAACTACAACAACTTCGGTTCTACCGCTCGCAACGTGTTGAGAAAGCACAGCCGGTAGAGCTTCGGGCTACAACTGTGGAGGCGAAGGTTCAAATCCCGCCGCTTCACACGTGCGTCTTGTGATTATTTTCCCCCTTACAATGGCGGTCATTCTCTTGGAGGGACGACCACAAAAACGGCGTTTTTTTTTTGCAGAATGGGGCACTTCAGGCTTTCGCCTTTATATAACGCCAACCTAGCAACTGAGAACATTTTTCACTTTATACGTAAATTTAGTAGACTAGTCTACTGACCAGAGGTCGGCGGACTCACTCATGAGTCCACTGACTCAGACTCATTTGGACTCAAACTCACACGTGAGTTTGAGTTTGAGTGAGCGCGAGCCTAGTGTAGCATGGTGAATTTGAGCTTGAGTGAGTTCGAGACCGACTGAGTTTGAGTACGCCTGAGACCGAGTGAGTTCTGGGCCCTTTTTGAGTTTTGAGTACAAATTCGAGTTTGAGTACATTTTGAGTTTTGAGTACATTTTAAGTTTGAGTACATTTTGAGTACTTAGTACATTTTCAGTTTGAGTTAATTTTGAGTTTTGAGTACATTTTGAGTTTGAGTACAATTTGAATACTGAGTATATTTTGAGTTTGAGTACATTTTGAGTTTTGAGCAGATTTTGAGCACTGAGTACATTTTGAGTTTGAGTACATTTTAAGTTTGAGTACATTTTGAGTTCTGAGTACATTTTGAGTTTGAGTACATTTTGAGTTCTGAGTAAATTTTGAGTTTGAGTACATTTTGAGTTTGAGTACATTTTGAGTTTGGAGTACATTATGAGCACTGAGTACATTTTGAGTTTGAGTACATTTTGAGTTTGGGTACATTTTGAGTTTGAGTACATTTTGAGTACATTTTGAGTTTGAGTACATTTTGAGTTTTGAGTCCGAGTGAGTTCTGAGTTTTGCGCTCACTGTGAGTTTCAGTTTGAGTGAGTGCAGATGTGACGCTCAGCATTGAGTCTAAGTTTGAGTTAGTGGTGATTCGAAAACAAATTTGTAAGTGAGTTTGAGTGAGCCGCGCCAACTTTGCCGAGGTATGCTACTGACACACCAGGTTCAAGTTTTCGTGATATAGCACTTATTTTGCAAGAATCTTTGGCCAGAGGCAAACAGTGTGAGTGTAAGTGTGAGTGTTATACAGTCGAACACGGATATATCGAACTCCAAGGGGATCGCGAAATAGTTCGATATATGAAAAATTCGATATAAAAAATATGGGCTCTGACACCTCACCTATGGCGGACGATCACTTACCGATCGTCGCATTCAAGAATGACAACTAATTCCGCACTCACGTCGCAACAGGACGCTTTATCTCCGTGAAAAAAAAAAATCGCTGATCTTGGCCTGCTTCTTCGTCCTTGAAATGAAATTAAAGACGCTGGTCTCGATCTTCTCGAGGCTGCACACCTAGAGAATTCCAGCCGTATGCTGCGCCTTCGCACAACATGCACAACACGCACGCAAAGGAAGAACAGCATGCACGTACCACGAGAACTTTGAAGGTAACCATTCCAAGGCTCCCTGAACGGACTCCAACAAAGCGCTCGCGATGGTCATCTCCGAGAGAAACAGTGATCTCCGAAAGGTGCGGGACAACTCGCCAAACAGCAGCAACAGCAGCATAATGCAAAAGAAGGAGGAGGCCGCCAGCGCCTTCGTTCCCTCTTCCCTTTCCCGAGACGACATCGGGGGAAGACAGACCCAGAGAGAGAGAGAGAAAAAAAAACCTTTTTCGGAGAGCCGGGGAACGTGCGCAGCCGCAAAACAAAACAAAAAAAAAAAGGACGTGCGCAGTCGGGGCATCCCTACATTTTCCTAGCGTTCGGGCTTGTGTGCCTAGAGAGATTTAGCATACCGGGCTCCGTCCGCTAACCCTACGGCGGCCGGTAGCGGCGCCCGACTGGGCAAGCGCAAAGTTCGTTCCGGTAGGGGGGATTAGCTCCGCGAGCCAGTCTTCGCCATGCCCGCGCATTCCTCCACGTCCTCCTCAACCTCAATCGGGGGTGCAGCGACCGCCGAAGAGCACCTTCCAGCTCGCGCGGCGTTCGATATACGCAATGTCGGGAAAAATACGGTTCGATATAAACGTACGAATTCCTATACTTTTACACAGAATTTTCAAGGGGATAATTTATGAGTTCGATATAGACAATAATTCGATATAGCCGTGTTCGATATATCCGTGTTCGACTGTATACCTTTACTTCACAAGTGCGCAAACATGCACTCGACTTTGCAACCTTGCATGTTTTTCTGTTTACGGCACACCACTGATAGGAGAGGTTCATGGGTACGCTTCCTTTTCCACTCTCAGTCTACTGACAGGTTGTCCGATTTTGTGAGTTCGTGTAACGTTTTTCAATCTACACTATGGCGGTCACGAATAAGTTACGGTCATGTTGGCAACAATGCCGTCGGATGCAGGAAATTTGAAAAGTAGCCGTCAACCAGAAATTCTCCTGGATAAAATGCATTTGAAAAAGAACCAATTGAAAGGTTTAGTAGAGCATGTCGCATTATTTCGACATGATATCTAGTGAAGCAGTCTAGGCCGGGCGGAGACATTGAACGTCCCGCACGGCACTGTCAAGCAGCTGAGACCACTCTTACATAAATAAATAACTACTGCGTACTATGGTTTGCAAACTACCTTGATGTGGGGTCTGAGTTAGTCTTGCAACACCTATTTTTACGAACTATGCAGTAATTGCATAGGCATAGAGATTATTTTGAGGGAAGAGCCTCGTTACAAATATAGTTATGTTTAACACTTCGCATGTGTCAGAAATCTGCCTCCTGAATCACCAGTAGTGTAGAGATTTTTCTCGTTTTGACTACATTTCCCTGCGATCCCCAAAGCAACCCACGATCGTCACCTGTTTTGCTGGGCGGTCCAGCGAGATGTCTCACGTGATTGCGTGCTGATTCTTACGTTACATATCATCCGACCCAGGCTGGTCTCCGTTGGGTCCCCGCCTCTGACATCTTCGCCAAAGTGAATATGTTCTTTACTTTGACATGGTGAAAAGCGCACTAGACGGGGCCAAAAAGATAGGGCTAGCGCTTGTCCCGTACTGTTTTTTTTTTCTGTCACCGTCTAGAGCGCTTTTTACCATGTCGGAGTCATATCACCAACTAGCCGAAATTTCTGCGCTAATTAGGTTCTTTATGCCAGCTTTCGCAGTACCTGCAGTGTGTAGACTCACCTGCCACGGGATTCCACCAAACACCGTCATGAGGAACACGTCGATAATTTGGCTCAGGTCTTGCGTTTCAATCTTGCCAATCCAGTCATTATAGGGGGAGCCAATCTTACCAACGTTGTCGTTGTTCAGGATGAAAGGCACACATATCCACTGCACAATGTAGACGTGTGAGACGAGTACTTCAGGGGAAATTTCAAATCGGGAGCAAAAATTGCGATAAGCAGACACAAAACATTCATCGGGGCTTTTAAGTCTGCCGACGTGGGGTGGAGGCTCCCTCTAGAGATACTTATTACGACTTCTTGACTGCTACATCTTGTTAGCGTCTCTTTCTTTGATTTTGTTTCTTGGTGTCTTGGTGAATAACTTTAACAGTCAGGCTAGCGACACTTTACGGCACAGGTTTTCCGAAATTAGCATTCCTCGTGGTTTCCGTGCAAATGCTATACTCCTGTGCCGCCATGTTCACCTGCCAAGTGGCTCCCGCAGCCTAAATTTTATTCCACATTTGGAAACGTGATCTGGTTGCGCGATGGCGACGAACTCGGCCCCTACTCTCGAGACCCGAGTTGAATGCCCACACGAACTCAAATATGTTTTTATTTGCTCTTCACAGCAGCAGTAATTTCCTGTAACAGACAACAACCAGAACGCAACTTTTCAAACATGACGCGCGTGAGGTTTTCTATTTAAAAAAATCTCTGACCCATACTTACTTATGAAAACAATCGAAGGGGGGATCGGCCAAAAGTGAAATTGAGATTCGCCCGGTGCCTTCATAGCCTTTGCGAACTTACTAAATCTGAGTGTTCATTTTTGCATTTGATGCGCCGGATGTTTTTGCACTTCGAAGAAAAACTCCAATTTTTCGCTTTTTAAGGTACTGTAAAAGTACCCACGCGGACAGAAAAGGGTGTACCAAATAAAGAAAAGGTGAGGCAGACGCTTTTTTAAAGGTGAAAGATTCAAGTTCCCCCTTCTGCGATAAAGCACCGTTGTTGTTGCTGTTGTCCAGTCAAGGAAATTTCCGTCGCTGTGAAAACTAAAGGGAAAATTGGTCGCCTGTCTGCTCATTTCTCTGGAAATGCCGTGGAAAACGAAAGCCTCCTGCCGCCTCGGCCACGTAAACGCCTCTATTTCCCGCCCATTTCTCACGGTCTTCGCCTCCCGTCCTAGCTGGTCCTCGCACAATAAACACGGCGGAGGCTTGGAACGCGGGAAAAATGAATCGATTATTTATTTAAATAAATAAATAAATAAATAAATAAATAAATAAATAAATAAATAAATAAATAAATAAATAATCGATTCATTTTTCCCGCGTTCCACCACCCGCGCGCCATCTATTGAAACCTTTCATTTTTATTGGACGTGCAATGACGCCACAAAGCAAAAGCGAGGAAGCGAGCTTTTCTTGTACATTTGGGTCAAAGTATTACTTCCAACGGGTATTTTTTATTCGCTCTCGCAAACATCAAGCGTATATCTATGTTCAATAAAAGGAAGACTGCCTAGTATGAGTTATACATAGACGTTCTGCCTCAAATACGCCGAGTGTTTTCCTTCTGCTCAGCAAGGTTTAGAAGTATAAAGGATGTGACCAGATTCGGTGGTTTGGAAATGTTTATCATGTATAAACGTATTCCAGAATGTTTTTATCTTTTGGCCAGGTTGCTGAATCGACGGACAGATAGACAGGCTAAAATTTTCATGTTTAAGTAGACCCAGAAAGACTATCGTCTTTAAAATTACACGTGGCATAATGTGGTATTTCAACCCGGGTCTGCACGGCAGGAGCCCAGAGTTTTACCAACTGTACTATCCCTGCATGTTGCACGCGTAAAGAAGAAGTCGCTGTTGTTCGTTTCATCGTGGCACATACACACTTGGTGGTTCGCCAGAAATCGGGAGCTTTGACGGGCAGTGTGCTTCACAAAATTTAGAAAACTATGAATTGAAAACGCAAAAGTTGTAGAATATAGCATGCTCCGTGACAAGCAGTGAAAGCTATGGCACGTGAGTAGAACAGGTTCACCCCAGCAGCGCCGAACCATGATTCTACGGTAGATGTGGTTAGTGCCAGTCTGATTGTTGGCCTAATTCGCGCCGTTAGACAAAGAAACAAAAGCGAAGAAAGAGGGGCATACGCGGAGTAGCATAAAAGAAGCTGGTCGAAGTAATTCGCTCCAAAAGACAAAGAAGCCAACGCAGAGAGGGAAAAAAGCGAAAAAGATGTAACGGTAAACAAGTTGTTAAACAAGTATTTCCAGGCATTCACCTTGAAAACATGTAAGTAGTTAAATGCTCCGATGAATTTTGTTCTAAGGTTAAAACGTCAGAAGCCTCTGAAAGAGTATACAAATTGTTTTAAAAAGTTTGACAGTATATTATGTACAGAACGAAGGTTTTGCTGCACAAACATACAACCTTCAAATCGTGATAATAGCTTTCCATTTGGTAATCTGCACTTATGTTCATCGCCTTTTAAAACAACCGTTCTTGCCTCTTTAAAATCCAAGAACCTTGCAGTAGAAATTACCAAATGCGGAGTGTCTACTTCTCAACTAGTTATCCAGGACAAGTTTGTATTCGCTCTAAACGTTTCATTCGTGTTACATTATTTATTTTTTCAGTACTCGGATACCCAAATGCCTTCATGTTTCCATTCCTCCTGACCACTAAGTTATACTTTGTACAGACGCTCATTTGCTAACTATCGGAAAATGTACGCTGACACAGTAAGTAATTCTAAAGGTCAATTCCTCGATTGGCCGTGTCTTAGCAACTTGATGTTATATCGAATTCGAAATTTTTGTCCGCGCGTCGAAGAAAAAAAGAAAAAAGTAAGTTATGTATAATAAACCACGTGTAGTAGAAAAAATTTAGAATATACATTTTGTAGGTAGACATTTCAAAAAACCCGTCCTAGAAAAAAAATTGAGTTGCGCAGCTACAATTTGTCAGAATAAAAGAAAATGTTAGCCCACGTGGTTGCCCATGCCATGTGGTGAAGCCCAACCTCTATTTCAAGTTTTGCTATTTTGGATAGTCTCTAGAAGAAATCTGGTGGTTGACATTATTAAAGGCCCAAATTAGCCTCCACGTGATGTAAAAACACCTTGTCAATGATTATGACTGGCACAATATTGAAGGCAAGCAAGCGATGTGAAAAAAATCCGCTTGGAGTTGAGAACCAAACTCTTTGGTGGATGCTTGTGACGTTCTGATGATCGCACATCAGTCAGAACTTTATTTGCGTTTTATTATCATGTTCTGACTCACTATGGTAGACCCTGCTTGCAGGAATAAGGGTACGATGCGCTAGAATCATGCCCAGCAAGCTTTCACCAAGCCGCCGTCGGGCTGTGAAGCGGAGTTCAGCACTACGAGCCTACTACATAGCAGCGCCACCTAAACAAATTTCTGAAAAGAAACAAATACAAGGCTGTTGGAGACTTTGTCACATGGAGGAAATGCTTTGTCAGAATAAAACAGTACTACTAAGAAGCGACACTAGACTTCCGGAAATACCCTCGTATGAAACGAAACTGGCCGGTGAACAGCTGGCGGTGTTCAAGGCCAATTTGAAGCGTTCTCCTCGTCTGAATTGATACCCGGCGACTTGGTGTTATCGTTTGACTTTCAGCGGAAGCTCTTATCGCAGAAGCAAGGCGTAGATAAAGTGGAAGCGTGAGCGGCATGCTTGTTTTGAGGGCAGTAGCGGGCAAACGGAGCGCCATGGCAATGAGCTTTGTAGTTGGGTAA
Source organism: Haemaphysalis longicornis (assembly GCA_013339765.2). Classification (NCBI taxonomy): domain Eukaryota; kingdom Metazoa; phylum Arthropoda; class Arachnida; order Ixodida; family Ixodidae; genus Haemaphysalis; species Haemaphysalis longicornis. The sequence continues at coordinate 24,673,273 of CM023453.1, read as the reverse complement.
CTGCGTAGTAGCGCCAAATATGAATTTCTCAATGCGAAAACGAAACCGAAACCTGCTGGAAACTGGTTGAAAATGTCAGGCACACTTAGCACTTGATGTTACCAGAATTGTTGGCTAACATTTGTGAGCAACCTTAACGTCACTTGAACCGGACGAAACTCTTTCCGCAGTGCAAATTCACATTTCCCTTGTATGAACTACCCTTTTAAGAAATCCTGCGTTAACAAAGAATAAAGATGTACGCAAAAATACCCCTTTTGTGAGCCTTCAATGAATATTCTGGATTCTCGGAGATCTTGTAGTCGTCAAAAAGTATAAAATCGTAAACGTGTAAAAATAGCTCCCATGAAAAACAAAAATAAAGGCTCGGATTGTAAAAGTGTTGGGACGCGTGTTTCAGTAGGGGTGCAGCGAACGAAAGGACCCTGTAGCGGCAACATTGATACCAATTAGTACCAGAGTCTTAATTATAATTAGCGCGAGTTTAAGGAGTACCGAAAATTAGGACAGCGTTGTTGCCAAATTGAGGGCGCTCTAGAATTTTGCGTCTTTTGTCGACGTGACGTTTCAAAGACACGCCGTGAACTCGGCATTGGGGAAAAAAGACCACACGAAGTTATGTGACCAGTTATTGGCATCACCTTCTCTGTTGACAACGGAGGTGTTTTGGCATTATAAACTCGCTTGGGAGCTACAGCTCGCGCGGAGGAGAATGGGGGAGGGCCGGCCGCCGACGCCGCCGGATGCAGGGACAAGGCGAGTGAATGAGATGCAGTCGCATCTAAAAAACGAGTTCTTAAAACGCTGGTACGGCAAGATATTTCGCGAATTGTCCAGCAATGGCCACGTCATCTCGACATAAAATGTGGCGTACACGAAGAGGTGTCAGGGTTTGTGCCAGTTTTCTTAAAATAGATACGATAAGGAAAATAATGTTTTACATGCTGCTTACGTTCGCTCAGCTGTTGAGGTTCTACTGCAGTACCTTACGAAGTGCTACTTGATTGTGTAATGGTGGAGTTTTTAAGAGATGGGGCCAAAGAGCGCAACTTACGAGGCCGACGAGGATGTTGCTGAACTGAAGGACGTCCGTGTATATAACGGAATAGTAGCCTCCCAGCGTCGTGTACAGGACTATGACGGCCGAGGAGAGCACGATGGACGTCGTGAAATTCATGCTGATGGCGGTCTTCATCGTGTGACCTGCGGGGAGAGGGAAGTTTTTGTGAGGCAATTAGCTCTACTGTGGAAGAGTCTCGGACACCAGATAGCCATACAGCTCTTTATTAGGCGAAGTTCTTTATATGAAAGCCTCGTTTTTGTATCGAAGATTCAGTCGCCTCCATGATGGCGACCTTACGCGAAAGCTCCCTGCAGGAAAGCCAACTTTACAGAATGTGACGGCATAAGATGATGGATTTACACATAGGCCCGTCCAGCGCCTTAAAGCAAAAAAAATTCCCCCGCATTTCCCCGAGGGGGAGAATGTGAAAGTGCGAATGCACGGTTGTCGGCCCGCTTGCGGCGCTTGCGCTCGGCCCCCGCAGCCCACCGCCTCGCCGCCTTCTCTTCCATCTCTTCCATCGGGTTTGTAGTATCACGTGTACACCACGCAGTTATCAAGCCGCTATAACGCCGCTGACGACGTAGTTTGAATGCGTTAAAGATATAAAGCGCGTTACTAACACTGATATCAGCGTCGCGTCCGTGGCTTAGTCGGTAAAGCGTCGCGCTGCGGCCGCAAAGTCCTCGGATCGAAACCTGGCGCCGGATGCTGTTTTTTTTTTATATATAGAGAGGAGGACTGCGGACGCCGCCGCCGCCGCCGACGCCGCCGCCGCCGCCGGCGGTGGATGGTTTGGGGTCGCTTATAAAGTGCATTCGCACTTAAAAGGCGCTACCCGTGGTCGGAACTGAACCTGGGTCGTTCGCGTTATGAAGCCGACGTCTATCCGACTGCGACATTCCGACACGGTTGAAGCACTTTGGAATTAAGACTGACTCTCACTCAGATTGCTTTGGAGAAAGCTTCGCGTTTTAACCATCATTCTCCAAAAGGAAAAACGAGTATATTTCATCACATGCTACGTAATAATGCGATTCTAGATGACTGGAGAAAGTTTGCGACACGTGAAGCTTTTTATCTTCGAAAATTGGGATTGTTAACCCTAGCGAGTATCCAAATTTTCTCACACTTGATATTTGTGTAGGTGACTGAACCTGCATATTGAGCGTTCATCATGCCGTAGTCCTGATTACAGGTGCAGATGAGAGAGGTTTTTTTGTTAATGATCTGCCTTGTTCACTTCACCATCTTTCCTTCACTTCTGTTGCTCTTCTGGTGTTACTTGTAGCACATTTTTGATCAACATGTGCTTTCCTTGTGTTTTTTCAGTATTGATGGGTTTCTGTACTGTGTTATATTTGAAGGTAAATATCAATCCAGCTCTAATACAAGGTATGCGGCGGATAACCGAATTTGTAGTTAAATTTAGAATTTTACAAAAATATTTCTTCATACATGAGATGTCTCTTTTGTGTGGCCTACCAATACGTTGAACAGAGGACAGAATACCGCGCCGTTAAACAACACTGGTAATCGTAGTTAGAGATGTAAATCAATACACGTGTTTTTCCCTTAGAAGCTAAAGTGAAGCTTTACAAAACAAAGTATTCCAATGAAATACCTTCGATCATTTAGAGTGCCTTGTTTTGTCTAACAAGAGCAATTATTAATCTCGGCAGGCGCCTTTACGCCATGAATAAATTCGCAACCCCCGAGGAATCTCTTTTCATTTTTTGGTAATCTAAATTAAAGCTGGCGAGGTTGTAGTGAACAAAGGTTCACGGTTCACGATCTTTATGATAGAGACCGGAAGTTTAGGCACGAAAAAATCAAGGTTTTGGGCGCCTGTAATCGACACTGAAAACTGCCATCAGGCAAATATATGCACCAAATAACGTCGTTTAGGAACAAATAGGCTCAATTTGTACTAACTTCAGCTGCGTATTTCATGAAAAAGTTTTGATTTGCAGTGAAAATACCGGGCAAGTATTGTGCTGTGGGAAAGTAAGTTTACTTCGACAAAATAAGCCGCATGAGAGCTGCTGTTTGAGCATACTGACGTGAAATGCATGAAAGTTGCACCTCATTTCAGTCGATAATTGTGTGCGAAAAAACAACATTCAACGTCCACTGAAGCTGGGTGAACGTGCTTGTACTTAGAGATGTTCCATGACCTCATTACATCCGGAATATCAAAGTATCGGAATATCTGCTCCGAACCCTCGGCAGTTCTTTTAGCACAGGGAACCCACAAATTTTATGTCAGGCAGAATGGCCGAAAGTAAGACCGGAATGGCCCTATACGCAAGCTGTCCTTCGAGGATAGTGGCGGATCTGTCCTGGACCTTCGAAATGAGCTCAGCATTTTCAGTTAGAGGAGCGCCTGATAATAATTGCAGAAATGCTTTCTGCTAAGAGCGTGAAATAAGCGCACGAATGTTCGAAGTCACGTTGAAGTGTAGCGTGGTGTAAATAGTATGAACTAGCTGCGACGCTTTTGTCGGCGGAAAAGCTGTCAGTACCACCGTCTAGTGTTTTGTAGTAGTTTTCACCCTTTGCCGAGTATTTAAGGGGTAAAAAATGTGTTGTTCCCTGTTCCATAGGAACCGGTAAAACACGAAACTGAAATGTGCCTTCGCAGGAGCAGTTGAATGTTTATTGTGCATCGATATGAACTTGCACGTCGCTATTTATATTTCGTCGGTATGGCACCGTCATACGCATCAACGTTAGACACTGGATAACACGCTCCGGAGCATCGCGTAAAACCGAATGAAAGCACAGGCGCTCGCAAACCATCCGTGTGAACGAAACCAAACGAGTTGTCAGCGAATCGTTTGGTGAAAACACGGTCCGCTGCAATGGAAGGAGCAGCGGACCGGGTCACGAGCACGATATCCGCAAGTCGGCTTCTCCGCACCTTACGCTGCGCGTCCCCCTACACGTAGGCGCTGGCATCGAGGCGCCAACCGTCGGCGCTCATTAGCGTCATGATGCACTACTTCGCTTCGCCTCTCCTAGAGGCAGCACCATCTGAAAGTAACATAAGGCGCGTTTGTCGTTCTATTCACTCTTCTGTTCATAGCGCAGTCAGGAGCGCGTTTCGCACCTAACGTTGCGGCGAAAAGAGTTCGTGGCTCGAATTCCAGCGTAGCCACGTCAATCGAAGTTTTTCTGGCGATGTTATTTCCGTGACGGATGTGGCGTCGTGAGATCTTGATGGACCCCGGCATAAAACACCTTCGTGTTAATAATGGGATCTGGTTGAATAAGCCCAATCGGTAACTGCTCCTCTCACCGGCGCTTCTCCGGCGCCCAATCAGCGCGCTCCTGGTGGCAAGAGAGAGACTTACAAGCTTTGCATACACTTATACACTGCATGCTTCGCCCCTCCCCGGCTTTCACGTTAGTGAAGATGGTCCGGGATTTTTTTTTTTGTTCCTTTAGCAATGGATAGGGCACATCGGCGAAAGTTTTCGCCGTTGGTCCCTGGTCACAGCGCGTCAGAAGGACATAGAAGGACATAGCTCGTGTAAACAGGGGAGGCGTCGGTAGGGTTGGTTGCTGTGTCGCTGCGTACGGACGTCTGGCCGCTCGGGCGATGTGGCGAGGTCCAGGAGGCGGCGGCTCGTGCATGGTTTGCGTTTGTTGGCGTGTTTGGCACCACCCTCGGATTTTTCTCGCAAACGGCGTGCGACAAAAGTCAGTTGCGGGCTTGTGAAGCGAGAACAGTTCTTGAAGAACATCGACTCAAAAAACCCAAAAGGAACGTACAATACAAAAAAGACATTTTTACGCGCTAAAAACCTATATAGGCCCATACATTGAAATGGGGCACTCACAAGACCATATAGTCAAAATATGCACTTAGGCACAATAAACTATTGCTTAAGACACTCCCCTTCCCTTAGTTCATGCTTATATGTTAAATAGACTTGATATGGCTCAAGGAAAGAATAGGCATTTTGCCAAACGTTCCGGTATCTGATGATAACGCTGGTTGCCGACAGGCTCTCGCGAAAAGTGGGTTGCCAGAAAGCACGCTGTAAAAACGTGGCAAGCAAACCCAGGCGCATTCTCGGCTACGTTGACCCACTCCCTGTCATCTGAAGTGTTTACCATCACTGAAGTGTTTACAGTTACTAAGGGGGGGAGAGGCTGTTCCCGATAGCAACCGCTTTTAAAACGTATGTGCCTAGCACAGCGCGAGTAAGATGTCCTGTAAATAAATCAAGCACTCTTTGAATGGTGAATACTGAAAGAAACGTGCCTGCGACGGAATAGACATTATCTTGAAACATCACCTAGGCGCTCCTCCACGCTTGAGCTCTACCCACGATTCCTGTGTTTTTTCCTGTTCTTCCCAGATCATGTGCTCACCCCGCGGTGTGACATCGGAGTAAGTTATTTGGCGCGAAGTATTGCGATGAGCATATTCTTACCGAGTGCTGACAGTATGGAGGCGGTCCAGAACATCTCTCCACACAATGCGGGCAGGCACAGCATGACTGCAATCCAGCGCCCGTAATGGTGCTGGAACGGGTCCAGCATGGTCAGCGCGTCGGTGATGCGCATCTTGCCAGCGAAAAACCTGCCGCCTGCAAATTTAAAATGAAGGATGTAAACTAGCGCAAACTGTGTCAATAGCGACATTCGAGCTGCTCCTTAAAACCCTGACGGTAAAAGGAACTCCCCTGCGGTCTCACATTCGCAAGAGGTGGAGACGAAGGTTCTTTATTTACTATTTATGTGTGCCGGCTTCTCGTTTCAGGTCGCCACGTGCCGTCTTGACTTGACAGGCCATTTCGGTGGGCAGAAGTTGAGCTTGAAGCAGGGAGTGGCACAGCAGTATCTCTCACTGCTCAGGGGAAAGGGAACGGTGTGGGCGTGTCTGGGTTGTGGTCGCACTTCCATATCTTGTGCCTGAAAGGGCCTCGTTGGTTGTTTTAAATGTATATTCCGGGATTGTTTCGAGTGCCTCATTTAGTTGTTTTGTTTGCAATACAAGGCGTATTTTCCTTGCGTGACTGTGATTGTGTGACAGGGATTGTCATTGCATTGTTACGGACAAAAACCTGATGATGTTGGATGATGCTGCTTAACGTTTTGTACATTTTCCGTCATATACCTTGAATTTTATTTCGTAGCTTACAGAAATGTTCCTACTTTCTGAAAGATGTACTCTCAAATAAGGGGACACAGACCACGTCAAGCCTGTCTGAATGGCTTTTTGTCTGCGCTCCCGTCATTTGTACCCATGAATGTCAAATAAAGCTTGATTGATTGATTGATTGATTGATTGATTGATTGATTGATTGATTGACAATGTGAGTCACAATGCGTGGGAAAATAACAGGGGCATAAGGCATTTCATGAGACACGTTGACGTGTCAATAAGGTTCTCAATTATTTCTGACAAATGGTGTCTCCAAAATTCACCCCGCGAGCTGGAAATAAGATATGTGTTTGTACGTGGTAGCATCATGAAATGACTTGAAACAAATCCGAATTATAGTTGGCTGATTTCTTCGACAGTAACGCATAATTTGTCCGTTGGGCTGCTTTAGGAGAAGGTGTTGTAATTTTCTGAAAGGAGCAACTTGATGGTCATTTACCATTACGGTTCTGAAATTGCATGCGATATTTGAAATTCAGTTATGCGCTCCCGTATTTTGCGTTTTTACTCTATCGACGACCCGTGCAAGGTCGTCGATCAGTTATAAAGGCGAAATTGCTGGTGACCGAGAAACTAGCGGCTTACGAAAAAACTGACCTGATGAGAACATGTGGCAGTCTGTATAAGACTGACCCCCATTCAGAGTACATGGTCAAAGGGGCTTCATGACTGTTGTGCATAATCTGTTTAGCTTGGGCCAGTTTTGAGATAATTGAAATGGGAAGACCACGGAAGTGTGATCGGTATCCAAACCTGCAGCCTTTCCAACCGAAGCACGAGCGGATATATCTGCATGGGCCTAGGATTAATCCAGACAGAAGAGGCAAGCTTAAGGACAGGGTACCGTCAAGTCGGCCAAGCCAATTTTATAGCCTCACGAAGTAGCTGGTAACGCAATGTGCGTTGAAATCGTCGCAACAAGGTAACTGCTGCACCTCCCCTAGGAGATTGTGATAAATTTATTTTGCCACAAGATGGCGATCTGATGTTTTGGGAAATACATGTTCCAGTGGCTCAACACTGCCTGTAAAAAATCAATGTTAGCACGATGATTCAAAGTGATAGGAGCGAGACAAAAGCACTCCCACCACTGCTAAGCCCATGCAGCTTGGCCCTACTTACCTAGTATTAGGCTGATGGCGTAGCCGATGGGGGCATGGCACCACAGCATACCGGATTTGAAGACAGCTTCCGCAGCGCCGTTGAGGTAACCGCCCCCCACCCAGGTAGCTGCGGCAGAGAGAAAAGTGCTTCGAAAACGACTTCCTTCGGACTGACCATCGGGAACAGAGGCAGAAGCCTCAAAGGACACATAATTTACGGTAGTCTGTTAAGGCATGTTTCCAATGGTATTATTTAATTGCGTAACTTTTCACACAACAGAAGGGTTCACAGGACAAAAAAGGCGAGATTTCTACCGGGTAGAAGGGCAACGTTTGAAAAGTTCTTAGATGGTCTCGCCTATTGAGGCGCCGCCAAGCTAGAGATTAGTTATCAGAACAACATTTGCACGGAATAGCATTATCACCCCTAGCGAGACAAGCACGGGAAAAGGACTGCCGATGTGCACTGTAGGGATGCCAGTCTGCTCGTGTTAGTGTGTGCATGCATTAAGTTTACTCGTGTTGCGGGGCAGCGGTGTGGTCGTGTATACCTTCGTAGTTCTCCCTATATTATTCCAGCAAGAATTCCGGGTTGCCTTCTTTGGTTGTAGGGGCTTTTTTTTTCGCATGACCTGCATAAAGTATACTTCCAAACAGCTGTGCACACATCCAGGCGTCCCACTCGCCCGAAGACAGAGGGGGTCCAAATACTATTCATACGAGGGAGTGAACTGATTTTTCCGCAATGATATAATGGGGCGCATCTTTTATGTTTGTTTTCTAGTTTTTTTTCGATATTCACTGTTTTTTTGCTGATTTCCACATGGGACGTATGTACGTCACAACGCATCGTCATCACCAGGTGTTAATGCGGGCTTCTTGGTACATACCTAAAGTTCGATAACAGCGCTAAGAGAGAACAAAGAGAAGGCGAGACGAGACTGAGCACTGTCTCGTCCAGTCTCGTCTCGTCTCATCTCGAGCGCTGTCTCGTCTCGCCTTCTCTTTGTCCCGTCTTAGCGCTGTTATCGAAGTCATCACCAGCATCATATCACTTATTCCATAGCCTGATACCACATCTTTCATGTATTTTGGGGACAAGGGCGTAAAGTTTTGTCTCCTTCGACGAACCAACATCAGCTATGGCTGTTCACCCGTATAGGTTGACTAGAATGTCTAGCGGCGGAGGTGGCAGTGGTAGGCCACTAACTGTAGCAGTTGCGTTCGTTATACAGTGTTCCACAGCTGACTGCCAACTTGCCCAGCGGCCACTAACTGTAGCAGTTGCGTTCGTTATACAGTGTTCCACAGCTGACTGCCAACTTGCCCAGCGGCATATTCTTCTGCATTTGCATCCGCCGCTGTAGAAGAAGAAGTCGGAGAAGAAGAAGTGTGGCTGCACGCTCAGAATTAGTGGAGCTGCTAACAGTACAAGGGGAGCAAGCGTTGGTAGCATCGTGCTAATCATAATTTCGAAACCGCGGTGCCTTGGTACCGTCTGCAAGATTAATTATCTTATCTCTTGAATTCGGGTGTAAAACTCGACAGGTTGAGGGAGGGGGGGGGGGGGGGGTACGTGAGAAAGCAAGGAGCCAGTCAGAAAGAGCTCGCGATGAACGCGGTAAATTCCCAGAATTTGCCTGAATTTCAGAAAAACAGTCTCTCCGAAGACCGAACTCACCTGTCATTGATATGAAACTGAGCCCGAGCGGGACGTTCCTGTTGGCGATATAGAGGCGCTCAAGGTAATCGTTGCCTTCTGTCGTCTTGGCTTTGGATTCCCGTCTGGACCGGCTGGAAATAAAAAAATGACCACAACCATAATTCATTTGCTGCCTTTTCCCCTTCCTAAATCTATACGAGTCGAAAGACACAAGCAAAAACAGAAACACTCGTTCATCGCGCCACTCGCAGTACATCGCATTTGGAAGGCAAAGACAATATTTTGTCGGTAGTTTTTAAAATTTGCGAGTCCAACTTTTTTAACCCGTGTGTAGGAATGCGCCTTTCCTTGCACCTCATTATTAAGTAAAAAAAAAAAGACATGATGTCCCGTAGATAGATTAATGTGATGAGGGAAAGGGCAACAACAAAAAGGTAAAGAATTCAAGGTATGAAAACTTCCGGTGCAGAAAACCGGAGAATTTCTCCTAAAAATGTAAGCCTTCGTATATTCGGAGCGTGTCGCGGTCTTATCGGATGCTGAGGGTGCTTAACCGCAAGGGTGCGGAAAACACAAAACAAGTTTGGAGCGGGACTCGATGTGTGAGCGTGGAGGATTTGCAAAGAATTAATGGTAAGAAGCAGTGCATCACATGATACCGCCGGCGTGCTCGCTTCCGATACTGTTTTTTACCGTGAAGGTACGTTCTCGTTTTTGTTTCAGGCCTTTGTAAATTGCTCGCACTTTAACCTGAGTCGAAAAGTTCGATGCATCGGGTCCAGTTTAGCCACGTTTAAGACGTATTATAAAATGCTGGCAACAATATTTCGGCGCATATCCTATGACACTGCGGTGGCTCAGTGGCTAAGGCGTTGTGCTGCTGAGCACGAGGTCGCGGGTTCGATTCCCGGCCGCGGCCGCCGCTTTTCTGATGGAGGCGAAAAGCAAAAATGCCCGTGTGTACGAGATTTCGGCGCACGTTAAAGATCTCCAGGTGGTCAATATTAATCCGTAGCCCTCCACTACGGCGCGCCTCATCGCCTGCGTTGCGACGGCGCGTTAAACCCTACAGTCAATCAATCAATCCGCGGTGCCAATGTAGGGTCCGCTCCAGTGCGTGAGGACCTCCTTTAGCTCCTTTGCCGTGATGCTGCTGATTACCGAGCAGTCGGCGCCTGTGTCCACTAGCGCAATAACGTCGTAGCCGTAGATCGTCACGGCGAGGTCAGATGTGGCTCGTTTTCTGTCATTTTATGTTAGCGTCGGCTCTAGGGCACGTGGTCGAGAGCATAATGGAGGATCTTCACCGGCTTCTTCAGCTACCCCACCTCTAGAGGTCGCTGGTCTGGTTTCCCGACGCGGGCTCTGCGAGTGGCGCCCGGGTGAGCTGGAGGGGCGACGAGCCCTTGGCGACCGGTAACGGTAAGGTGACGCCGACCTGGTTTTCTCACGGCCAGACGTCGTCAAAGTGTGCAGTGCAAGCCGGTACTCCTGAACTTCAGGTGTCCGTTCACCGCTCCGTGGGCAGGGTGCATTGGAATGAAAACCGTGGAGGCCAGCGCGGCGGAACGGGCATGACCTGTACAGATGGATGGGCTCACCATAATTAAAATACAGTGGACGGTGATCCAGTGCACGCCACAGGTCCGTCTTTCGAATGGTCATCGAGACGCTTCAATATCCCGGCTGGCGAGGAGTCACGGCGCCGTCACCCTACGCGGCATAGGTGGCGGCGGGCGTTGCGGCGGCGACGTCCGGAGTGGCGTACGGAGCGGTTTGCTGGAGAGCTGCGGCGTATGTATACCCGAGCTGCGAGATGCCGGCATATCGAGTTCCGCTGGTTCCTAAACCGCTTGCCACACTTCCTTCCGGACGACTTGTGGCAGCGAGGCATTCATCGGCGAAGCCGGTGCCAGTTGCGGTGGGCGAAGTTCTTCCCGAACTACTGAACGAATGAGCTTACGCATAGAGAAATAAATTTCTCTATGGCTCACGCAAGACGTCTCGGCAGGTGTAGCCAAGGCAGCAGAGAGCACGTCCACCGACGCACAGTTCTGATTGCAGTCGTACTGTCTGGAGCGCTGCTCCCGCGTCCTTTACATTGTCAGCGCTTCATAGATAAATCCAAGGACGGTGCGCGGTAGATTGCGCACGAGCCCGGAAAATAGCTCCTATTTAGCGCCTCGCATAAGGTGACAGAGCTTTTTGTCCTCAGCCATTTTGGAGTCAGAACGCCTGAAAAGGCGGGACGTATTTTCGTAATACATGATAACGCTCTTGTTTGGACGCTGCGTTCTAGAGTGCAATGCAGCTCCCGCATTTCCCTGGTGGTCATTCTACGCAGAGGTACCAAGAAACCTATACCGAAATTCATCCCCGGTTGACCATTCAGTTTCATGGTTTTCAAACCACGTCTTCACGTAGTCCTCGAGGGAGAACTATACGTTAAAGAGCTTCCGCTCTTGGTCCCATCCGTAGAATCTCGCAACCCCTACATAGAGCCCCAACCAGTCCTCCGCGTCTTCAAAGACGTCTCCATGAAAAGTGGGAGGTGTTCGGGGCTGATGAAACATGAACGGAGCTGGTGCGACGTTGTCGTTTGCCATAGTGGTCGTGGGTGCGATACGCGTCGCCGCTACCCTGCTTGTCATGGGCAGTGGTACCAAATCAGGCGAAGTGCCTTGAATCCGACGTCTGGTGCGTTGGTGGGCAGGCCTCAGCTCGTTTTCGGGCACTCTGTCTTCCTCAGCGCCTCTTTCTGGGTGCATACGGGGTTCACAGTCTTTACCCAGTGCCTCCACCATGAATGGAGCGTAATGTTGATGTTTGCTACCCGTAAGCAATTAGTTCAATGCCAGAATAGGGCGTAAATCACACGGCTGATGCCAATGCAGACACCGAGTGACACACACACGAGCCCCCTCATCTTTCTCTTCTCTGGACCAGAACCCGCCCATCTGGTTTTGCGCTATGGCGGGATTGACGGTGAGGCATGAACAGTAATCCCTGTACAGCTCGTTATTGAGCTGTCGCTGAATCGCTGGGCTGCGGCAATATTCACATCTGGTGGAAGGTACAATACCACAGGCCTGCAGAAAAACCTGTCCCAAACGACAGATTGACAGAGAAGCAGCAAGACGCAGCAGCACAGCGTCAACAACAACAACAAAAAAAAACGAACTCAGGTACACACTTATGCACTACGATGTCGTCACTGCGCGCAAATGAATTGAGTAGAACTAAAGAACGAAACAATATCAAGACCAAAAACACAAACACAAATACCCAACACAAAATTAAATTAGGTTGTAGGTATAAGAAAATAATGTGCGTATTCGGCTCCCTAGAATATCGGTCCAAACAAAAAGTAACAAATATTTATGCTGGGGATGTACCGAAGCAAAGAAAGTATGACAACATGTAAAAATACATAGCTGCGTGTACAGTGGAAATTTAGGCTCGCAAAAGTAATCTCTTAGTTTGTTACTGCCCAAGAGTAGGCAGCGTGTCTTGAACCATCTCTTCTGGAAACAAACTCACGTCTAAATGCGGAGGAAATACATGAGCGAATGATAAATTAATCAGCATTGCTAATTCAAAATGTAAGACATTTTGAAATTTACCACCTGTGCATAGTAGATTAGCTGACATTAATTACTTGGCCCATAGACACACGTAATTCCTGCGCGACTAAAACTTCAGCTGTTTGAGTGAAGAATACATGTGTAGAGCTATGCTTCTTGAAACATCCAGGCAGACCGCGAGACTTTCCAGTGATTAACCACTGAGTTTGCATGAACTAGTGGCAATCATTCCAGTCGTGCTTCGGGCATGCGTTATAGTGAGCCGTATGCACTCCAAGGCGTCCCCGTAGGACGTCTTCCCCACAGCACCCTGAATGACGAATCGAAGTGGCCTAGTGTGCGAATTCGATGGATGACATGCCGGAGCATTCAATTTAAACGAAGGCTGCGTGTAATTTCACGGCAGCCGTGAGAATTACGTCCGGGAAATATTCACGGCAGTTTTCATAAAATCTGGCTGGGCTAAAATTTGCTGAATAATATTGCGTCCCAACGTAGCCTAACGTAACATAACCTCACCGAACCAAACATAACTTTACCGAACACGTCATAACCTGCCCAAATCCAGCCCAACTGCAACAAACCTAATCTAACCCAGCCAAACGACACAGAACACAACTTATATTAAAGGTAATTCAACCAATTCTAGAAGTCCTGTGCATCGATCTCTTGATATAGCAAAAACCAGAGCAAGAAAAAAGCATTAATCAAATCACCATGACCGAAAAATTCCGAAAGCTAAAAAAAGACATTGCGATATAGGTCTCGAACCGGAGCCTGCTCGTTTAAAACCAAGTACTATACCACAGCGCTACAGGGGCAGCTCCAGGCACGGCTTTTTACGAAATATTTATCCCATAGAATCTCCGGGTAGCGTTCTTTACCAATGAGAGGCGATTGCTCTGAGAAAGTTCTGGCGGTAATTCGCACGATTGCCGGGATAACAGACACTACCATTCAAAAACGCCATTCACGCCATGCGTGTTTGACCTGCGCACATGCACTTTTATAAGTTCAGCTTCGTCATTAGCCGATAGTCCACTCATCACTTCAGTTGGTCATTCTAAAGTGCTGCGGTGAAGAACACCTACGGGTACTTATAGCATGGTGAAGTGCCGCCTCATTAGGACTTAATAAAACGCAGCGAAAGAGAGTTGGATTCGGTTTTCAAGCCTACCTCAGTTCGCGTCTGCTCAATAAGGGGTGCTGCGAGGGTTGGGCGTGCAGCTTGCGGGCAGACCAAACTCCGACGGAGGTCACGGCAATGAAGTAAATAATGATCGTTAAAGCACCCAGTATGTTGATACCCATTGAAGCTCGTCCGAATCTACGGAGAAATCGGTTGGCGTTTTGCTCTGAAAGCAACTGGACGACGGGGGTGCAGATGTATCGGGTTTGGCGGTTCGTTGGTTTCCTGGAAAAACAGACCTGCTTGTAGATTTTCCTTCTTCTTCCTCGCTTTCTTCCAGACAGAGATCCCACGTGCCATTCAGAATAATTAAGGGATCTGGGGACGGAGAAAAAAAATGGTGGTTGATTCCGTTGTCATAGGAATTGGTAAAACACGAAAGTGAAATGTGCAGCGAAACTGCTGCTGAGCATTACCTGCGGGTCGGCGGCTGTCTTGTGGGTGTGCTGGGTGAGCGACGTCCTGCTGGCGGGTCGCTTCGGCGAAGGTATACTGGTGTCATTTCCGGGACGGATATGACGTCAGTCGAAATCTTAATGTATCCCGGCATAAAACACTTTCGTGTTAAAATATAAAACCCGAAAACAAACAACCCTAAGTATAACGTACTCTTTAGTACTAAAGGTTGCTTCCCCACACGAAGACCCTGTTGCCAGGGGTGCACCCTTTACAGGCCACTTGCTTCGTTGAACTGGCGTCAGTTCCGTGGCGGATATGATGTCATTGAAATCTTTGTGCATCCGGGAATAAAACACCTTCGTGTTAAACAGGAAAATTGAAGAAAGAGCAATTTAGATGACAATAAAGTCGACCCTGATACATAGAACTGCAAGGGGATCGCGAATAATTCGATATATCAATAACTCAAAATATAAAATCCACCCATCTGAAGCTTACCTGAAAACTCGGCACATCACAGAGAAATAAAAATAAGATTTAGCACAGTGAAAGACACGGGCGGTGAGGAGGAAGGGACGGGCGCTAACTCGCAACTGGGTTTTTATTGAAAAGACTACATGCATATATACATTCAGCGTAATCACACATGTGTGCTAAAAAAACTAACAGGCATCATCAACAAACATCAAGAAAGTTATTAAGGAATGCACACTCTTTTGCGTAGATTAGCAGCGATGGCACGCTCACGCAGTTAACTCCTTTTTGCTTGATGTAGAAGGCTTCCGCTAGTTCACGTGCCGTGACGTCCCGACTTCGTTTCAAAATTTTTGTTTTGTCCAATTCCGGTACACAGTGACATTCTTTGCAGTGGGACGGCAAGTGTGATCCCGTCCCATTTTTCATGGACAGGGCGTGCTCTCGTAGTCGCTCATTCACTTATTCACTTATTGCCCTTATTTGAAAATCGTATTTCTGTATAATGAATCAACTTGCCCATCAACACGTCTTACATCAGTGAGAGCTTTCCGGGATCGTGACAAACGGTAGCTTCCAGATTTTGCCCCCGAAGCACGAAAAATGCGAAACACGGCGCTACGACCACATCACTCTATTTAGGAGGAAAACGACCGTGAGCTTCGCTTGCTTTATCTTCGGCGTCATAAAGTTATAGTCTTGAAGCTTACTAACGCCATTCAAATGAGAAAGCCCGGCGCCGTACACTGCGCTCCCACGGCCGCTAATTACGCTGAATGCTGGTGCAAGCTCGGATGCCGTAGACGATTGGGAACGTCGTCATGGTCGCTAATAAGGTCCGCTTCTTCAGTAACGGCAATCCCCGCCGCGATCGGCGCAACCTTGCGATCCGCCACAGCCTGCACGTTGTCGTCTACACTTACGAAGGTACGTGCTTACGGGCTGTTGCGGCATTCGAAGTGGCGGATGTGGGTACTGACAGCTCTCTAATTCCCTCTCGCGGCCCTAAACACCGTCGTCTTCTGTGTCCAAACACCCCTGGTCTGGAGCCACAACGAATCCACTTTGCTAAACCAGCTGTAGAAACACGCACACGACACGATCCAGAATGGCCAGGCTGCGCTGCCTTTGCCTTACGTCAGTTTGCTGCGCCGTGTCGTGCTCAAACGTGCAGCGAGGAATTTAGAATTTCAAATGCCTCTGCGACCTACGGCTACTTTTCACTGGCCTTCAAAAAAGGCTACTTTCACTACTTTCACTGGTCTCGTAAAGTCGAAATTTTTCCGTTCTTTTCGCGACCAAGGGTTCGAAGACATGCCGCTGCGAACAAAACACACACACACACCACGCCGCACCGGTTTCCATGCCAGCAGAGCCACCGCTGGGCATGCGCTGGGTCGTAACGCCTCCCGTCGGTTTCTCTTTTGCCTTGCCCTTTCAGCATCCAATCACACCCTACGTTCTCGATGTCATGAGACTATCCCCATGATAGCGTATCGAGCAGGGGCGCTATTCCAGAAGGACCGAGTTCTACCTACTACTGAGTTTCCAGCTGCTTGGGTTATGGAAGAAGTTATAGTGGAGCATCCGATACACCTCGAGCGTAACCGGTGCAATCGCGCGCAGCACGCCTGGCATATTCAGCGCGCCGTATCGGGGCCGCTTACGTTGATAAAGTACGGCTTGTGATATCATCCGCATGCCGCGCCATCTGAAATCGATCTGCAATTATCATTCCCAAACATAAACTAGATAATCCCACTACTACTTTGAATCCCCAGCGTGGCTGTTAGCCCCGCCCGTGCGGGGCGGTCCGTTTTTCTCGGTGTTCTGTTATTCCACTGAATTATGTTTGCTACGTCGCTTGAGGGTAGACCCAATGCAGCTCTGCGCAAACACGAACCAAATAAGCAAAGGGGTTCACTGTAGCGAGCGGAACACGCCCTGCTCCCGACCACGGCTCCAGATCGTCAAGTATGGCTTTTGTTTACGGCTTGGTTGATGTGCACGGCAGGCGCTTATAAGAAATCGTTCCAATTCAGCGGGTCAAGAGCGTGTTTCAGTATTGGCGAGTGTGTTTTAGACGTTAAAGGTGTGTCATTTGTTATCGACTGTGTTTTCTCGGTGTATGAAAAAGGCTGCCGTGGAAAAATTGTGTCGTTTTCACCGCTCCTATCGGCTCGGACAAGAGTGAACATCAGTTCGGACCGAACACCCCCGGGCAACGTGGCACCATTGGCTGACAGTGGCCTGGACACTCCATTTTTGTTTGGTGCGGAGTTCTTGTCGCTGCTAGCGGGTATCAAGTGACGACTTCGTGGCTACGACGCTACGCCATCGACAAAGTCAACTCCATGGGTGAGTGTGGCTTCGGTCGCTATACGCCGCGCCCACGAAAGGGCTGAGTGTGTTTGATTAACATCAGAACTCGGAGGAAACTCGGGAATGGTTTTGCACGGCCGAGTTGAACTCGGCCGAGTTGAACTCGGGACTCCCATGGCGGCCGCTTCTGCGGCGTCGTTTACTGTTACGGTCACCGTAGTAGGCATATTTCTGCCCCGACACGTCTTTTAAACGCAGGAGGAATTTTGAGCTCGTTTTTATCTTTCGATAAGTACCTTGCATTGGGTGTGCGGTCATCCGGCGACAGGCCCCCGTTTGCGACGACTTAGAGGCGGCTTTCGCTCCATGGATATCGAGGATCAAGTGTTCTGTGCACAGCGGGTTTACGCAACGGGCAGCTTCCACGGAAGCGTTGGTAGCGACCGCACAAGAGACCGTCACCAGTCGATAGTCAGCCGGTGTGTGCTCAATATGATCACTGGAGACGTGTTTCCCTGGCTTTGCCTTTCTTTTAGGTGGTTTGGCGGACATGGCTTCCGCAGGTTCTACCGCGGGTCTATCCGTCTGCGGCCGGACCGTTAGCTTCATTTATCGTCTGCTCGCAAAACAGTTTCTAAACAGGCGTTGCATGACCGTGCGTTTGGTTTATCGTCAGTGTGGCAAACAGTTTCGCTTGACGCGTTGCGTGACGCACATTTCTTGTGAAAACGTTATAGGCAGGATAGCTTATACGTATATGTGTATACAATAAACGGTGCGTGCCTATTGTCAGAGGCGGTCTTTACACATTTCAACGGGTTTTGTTCAGTGCCACCGTCGTATGGCTGGAAGCAGCGCATGGAAAGCGAGTAAAGAGGCGAGTCAAAAATTATAGTAACCGGGTTACCAGAGGGAGTGGGAAGTCCGCGAAGGAAGAGAGGGGAGAGCGGGGATTGAACTCAATGAAACAAAAAAAAGAAAAAGGCTGTGGAGAATTTCGTCCGACAAGAGCGGTGAAGAGCAAAAGGAAACAATGTAAACAAATCTGAAAAGTTGTTGTCGTTGTTGCTATTCCTTCATTCGTATTTACCACACGGCCACATGTGGGATTGACCCGCAATTGGAAGGTTTGAGGAGCTGATATGTCCCATTCGCAAAATTTATAAAACTGTGAATTTGAAAAGTAAAAGTTGTAGAAAAGTGCGTGCCGCTTACGCCCGAACGTGATGTCACGGGAGTAGGACAGGCGCACACCACTCTCGCAGAACCCCGATTCCAGGGAAGCTGTGGGGTGTTCCAGTCTTCTTGCTCGTAATTCACGCAGTAGGACGAACATATGAAAGAGAAGAAACTGGCGCAAACACGTTATAACATAAAAGAAGCCGGTAAGAGTACTCCGTGCCAAACGACAAAGAAACAAAAGTGAGGAAAAAGGCGCAAGTGCAATGTATCAGTCAAGAAGTTGTTAATACGTATTGCCAGGCTTTCGCCTTAAAAGCACGTAAGCAGACTTGAGTGTCCCGAGAAAAGTTTTTGTGTCGAAAAGCGGAGGGTTTTGATAACGTAATACGCGAGCAGGAATTGTTTTGAATGTGGAGCGCTTCCATCACCCGCTTTCTTTTTTTGCCAGTCGGCCGTAGTCACGTGGTTGCATTGTCTGCCGCCGACGGCACAAGCTGCTTCTAGGACGAAAAATTTAAAACAATACCTCATATGAATGCCTGGAATAAAAAAATAAGTGAAATTTGTAGCGAAATACAGAATAATAAAGTAAAAAGTGCGATAAAATAAAGTAGTTGGATTTGCTTGCCCCCCGTAGCCACTGGTGCAACAGTGGAGCGAGAGAACGCACTGAAAGATGCGCCACGGCCAAGTCGCGCATCCTTGGAGCGTGCTGCCCCGTACCGGTTAAGCCACCTCAATAATCAGCAAATAGCATGAATCGCACTGTCAAAGTGTTTTAAACCTGCCTCGAAATATTATCAGCTTGTTATTATTACCACAGCTCGAGCGCCTCGCTCGAGTTTCGCTCAAACTCGGGCCTTCTGGAATAGCACCCCAGGTTGAGCCGGTGTTGAAGGCACAGAGTTTCATAGTAAGTATTCAAGGCCACCCACGCGGCGCGACGCGAAAGTATTCATCATCATCGGCCAACAACGCCATCAGGAGAAGCTCACTCTCAGGGTCACTTGCGGCGTGGCGTTCTATATATTGAATGTGACGGTGAGCGAGAGTTCGACACACGCGTGCAAAAGTGCTATACTTTTGCATAGGATTTCCAATTTCGCTTTCAGGCTCAACTTTTTCGCGTACCCGAGCTGCAGCATAGGTGTCCGGTTGATTTTGGTCGGCTTCCCGTCGATGAAATGAACAGAACATACCTCCAGAGAACAGAAACGTGCGATAAGGATTGAGCATGATGGGGAATAAACAGCGCTCCCAAAAGCAGCGTACGACCGTACGTATTCTGGCAAATTTGCTAGGTTCGAAGTCTTTCCCATTCAGCGCGACGACCCATTCGCGGCGGCTTTCAAGGGACGCCGGAAATTTGTTCAGCGAATAGACTCCGCACATGCAGACACTTCGTTTGTCGTGGTGCCCTTCACACGTTTCTTACCTGAGCACTTTGCGCTTACACTAATTGTTGGTGCAGCCAACAACGGCGTAATCACGGCCGGACGTGTAGCTTATGTACATCGCCAAGTAAATACAATGATGGCAACCTGCCCACAATTAAGAAAACAAACATCAATTGGGGATAAAAGGCGGGCGTCCTGCTGGCACGGCGAAACGTAGCCTCACAGGAAACCCCCATCAGGACAAAGCGCGTGTGGGTTGGCCCGCCACCTAAGCGTGTTGGGAACGGAATTTGTGGGCAAACCTGACAGCTCTCGGATGCTTTGATCGTTCTCCTTAAATCACTGTTAAACATGTCGCTGCTGACATACCGAAGAAATTACACTTACTGATTTTCGATGCCGCCTGGACGTCTAATATCCACGCACGGCACGGAGCAACAGCGGTGATTGCGGCGTCGTCTGCTCCCCCCGCAGTCCCCAATAAATGCCTGCATGGTGTCGCCTCGATCATTAGAAACTGGTGGCGCCCAGTGCACAATGGAAATTCTTGTGTATACTAAGGCTTCGCGAAAACGACTGTACTTAAAATAGATTTTAAATCACTATTCGAAAGTACAAATAGGTTGGACTTTCTTTGCTATGGGTATTAAATAGGCACTGAAACAAGACTGACCTGACTGGCTTAATTTGCTCTACATATTCTCTCTTTCTCTACGTTAATGATTACCTGACGAAGCATGCAATAAAAAGCGAAAGAGCAGGTTTTCTTTACGATTATTTTTTTTCACGCATTACTTGTTGGCAACACGCGGCATGGGCTGCCCACTCATTTGTGAGTTGCTCAGGAAGAAGCAGTAAATGTTCAGATAGCACGCAGGGGATCATGAGTGGTGCGAAATGATCACCGCGCATTCTATGATATTATTCCGCGCGAAAAATGTAATACATTCGGGAATAAATATCTAGTATAGCGTAGTGTCTGAACTGAGGCCAGAAACAGAGAACAATAGTAAAAACACCCCATCCGTCTAAAAGAAAATGAATAACCAACGCCGATTTGGCGCGGCACGTTGGCCTGTTATTATTTGTTCAGTCAACACGTTGGTTGTGATTACGAGAACACGAACCAGTCTGGAAACGCGATGGAAGAAAGCTGGAAGCCAGAAATCCAATACGACGTCTGGACGTCTGCTCGATATATTTATCCTGGGATTCTATGCGAGCCCATCACTCGCATCTTTTCATCCAGTACTAAGGAGCTCATTTTTTTTTGCGGTTCATCGATGGCCAGTGAAAAGCTCTGCACACTCCCTTATGAATACTCAGAAAACGAAGGCGGGCACCGAGGAACTAAAAAAAAAACGCTTAAAATGCATTAAAATGGATGGGAGGGCGCGCCAGGCTTGGCGCAGCGGAAAAGTAAGCCTTTTTAAGAAGATGGGAGCTTTAGTCCTTTCGAGCAGCTGCGGTTCTATAGGGTCGATTGAACGGTTCCCCATTAAGTGCACATGAAGCATGCAAAGCCGAAGGTGGGGCGGCCATCAAAAGGCGACACGTGGGATGCATTCAGCGTGCTGAAATTATATCCGTAGCAATATGAATTCATGCCCAGTAATAGGATGCCTCAGGGTGATTTATCCATTGAAACTAACGCGCCTCTGGCGCTTTTCAGAGGCCGCCCGGAATAGCGCACCTGTGTACCTATTTACATGCGATCAGATTTACCTGCCCATTTTTCCCGCCCCATGTAAGCGCTACGCCGTTGCTAACAAATTATTTTGGCCAAGTGTGAGCTGCACTCTCCGCTGTATGCCAAATCCCCACCCCTGACGGTCTTGCACGCCAGGGTCTGACGACTACAACACGCCAGAGAATAGGTTATAAATACTCGCGCCTTACGCGCACGCACATCCCCCCATACAAACACACACGCATGTGCGATTGCGCGCGCGCACGCACGCGCACAGGCACCATACACGCAGGCACGCTCGCACACACAAGCACACAAACACACACACACAGCACCTAGTGATTCATCCATTCATCGATCCATTCACCCATCCGCCTGTCCGTCCGTCCATAAATGCAGAACATGTTCCGTCGTCTGCCCAGCTTTCTCTCAAGAAGCGTTCTAGAAAATAAGTTTCGCCCTATTCCTGCCGAATAGAGGGCCTATACAAGGCTTTTCAAGCGGCATTGCGTACGATGTGTGTTCTTTTATTCCAGGATCAAAGCGATAGAAAGTGGAACACCCCGCACGAAATCCAACGAGAACTGCAGTATAACGATAGTGGACGGCTCGATACACGAATAAAACAACACACGCGGTGTCCGAGCTCGACCAAGTCGGAAGTATACACCGCGGCGGACAGAATCAATGAGAAACTTTGTTGCATCCGTCGAAACTCGACTCGGCATTTTTCGTGCATTCCGGAGATGTTCTTCAGCATAACAACATTTAGTGGCGTAGCTGGCAGCCGTCCCGGGCAACCACATTTGCGCGAAATGGGCTCCGGAATGCACGGCGACCGTTGTATCAAACCATGTGGTGGTATGCCGGCAGCGTCCGATACGCGTACGCCGTGGCTGCTTTGGCTACCGGCCACGGGAACAAACGGGCGGGTGTGGTCGCTGCATGCCGTTCACGGCCCAAGGAGCCTTTTATATTTACTTATCTTTCATTTTCCCTCTAAAACAAGGGGTATTCTGTACACGCGGACGCTCGTACTTGAGCGAACACTCATTCGCATGTGGTGCTCGAAATGCCCTCGACTCCTGTTCCGTTGTTGCACTAGACTGTAAGATTGAAACCAAAAGTTCGCGCTTTTGTGAATGTCATAACTTAAGAGTAATGTTCCTTTATCTGCGTTAGCTGCTACAGGGAAAGCGCCGGCTGCTTGTTCTGTCATTTATGGAAACACGTAAGAAAATTTATAATAATTGTAATTTTAAGTTCGGACATTAAGTGACAATCTCCGACATTTCATGCCGCAGTAAGGAGGATCTTTATTGTAAAACCAACGCAAGATAATCGAATTGCGTGTTTTGTAATCCTGTTGTAAATAGAAAAAAGTTATACAAAACGTTTTGTCGATTTATACTTTTTTTAACTTTTGAAAACGTTTCTGCGGGCGCATATGCGGATTTACTCTCTTTCCGATTTTTGCTTTTGCATGATCACTTTAAGCGATATCATAAGAAGCGGTCGTGTTCGGGTAAGATATTTTAATTAAGAAAGATTTATAAGAGATCGTACTTTGGGCTTCTAGAGGCTGCTTGTACAAATTTTCCTGACCCCTCGATATGCACGCCTACTTGGGAGAATTTTAATCCACATTTAAGCTGGAGGTTCGGTAAGCTAGACACATTGTCAAACTCGAATAATTACTGAGTTTCTGTAGTAGAGGCGTTATTGGTGTTGATTTTTAAGGCTGCCCCAATTATGTTTTTCACTGGTGCTGACACGTCTGATTTTGTAGTTAACATGGCTATTTCATGTTATTCCGAAGAACCTGTATGATGTGGAGCGGCCGCTTGACGTATAATGTCAATGCAAATACCGTTTTCTTACAAAACACCACTAGATCTGTGTAGTTTATTCTTTAAGGGAGTTTGTTTAGTTTTCTTCGAGCAGCTGTATGCGTTATGTGTAAGAGCGCACCAAAACTCGTGGAATGGTTCCCGAAAATTGTCAGAATGGCACACAGTTGCCGCGACACATTTTGACTTCTGAGAAGTAGCTAAGTTGTATATTTCAATTTAAGCATGTGTGCTTTGGCTGCCTTTTTGGGCTGCAGCCAACACCATATCAAAAAAAAAACACAAAAAAAACCAGCGGCAGCCTTTTCTTCTCGAGTGTAAGGTTCAAATCTTTCGCCAAATACACTCCCATTTTCGCTAAGGCTGCAATGCATTGAATATTGGACATTAGCCCATAAGAAATGGCTAAGGCGGCGCCATTTTTCATAAGAGTATACGATAGAAAAGTAAAACAAAATTTTGTTGGGAAATGCAAAGCATGAGCTCTGAACTTTACAAAGGCTCCGCACCCGCCGCCGGCGCGGTGCCGCAGTCGCTAAGCGTTGTGTTGCTGAACCCAAGGACGCGGGTAGGATCCCCGGCCGCGGCGGCCGCTTTTATGATGAAGGCGAAAAGCGAGAATGGCCGTGTGTTCGAGATTTCGGCGCACGTTAAAGATACCCAGGTGGTCAAAGTTAATCCGGAGCCTGCAGTACGGAGCGCCTTGTTGCCTGTGTAGTGCCGGCGCGTTAAATCCCCTAATCAATCATTTACAACAGCTCCCCCCAAAAAGTCAACAAGAAACATTGTTAAGAAAGCCACTAACATGACCTTGCCCCTTCCTTTGCCCTAATAATGACCAAAAAAAGCACCTTAACAAGACAGGTATTAATTTGTGTATGAAAACAAGAAGTGCATAAAATTACAAATCAAGGAGAAAATATAATGTCCAATGGGTTAAGAGCGATAAAACGAACTTTTCTTCCGCGTATATATTAAATATAGTGGTTATTTCAAGGGCACAGAGCGGACTCGCTACTACAGCTGGTCGTAACGCCATAAAAGAGTACTCTTAAAAAAAGGAAAGTGACTGTAAAAGCTGCAACGTCATTTCTTGTCAGTGCAACTACCCTCATCGTTAACGGCTGCCTACCCTTACCATCAGTAGGGACTTGCCCTGCAGCTCAGCGGTTGCCACGCGACAGAGATCGAACGTGACTGCGCACTTGGACGGCCGCTCGTCTTTGGCGCTCGCAGTTCTGGCCGGGCCCGCTCTTCAATAAAATGTAGGAAGCCGCATCCACTACGACCGAGTCTGATTCCTACATGACAAAAAAGAGACAAGAGGTGCCAATATCACGGAAGAAAGGAAGCAGCACAGTTGGAAATATAATCGAGAACGGTTGCGAATGGGCGTTCACGAAGTCAAAGTGGCGACTTACTATAATGCACAACCTTTTCTTCCCGAGGGGAGGGGAAGGCGGGGCAAGGAAAAACGATTGGTGTGTTTGATGAAATCCCACAGAGCAGAGCGGCAACAGGGTAATTGATTGTGTTGGTTATAAAGAATATAACGAAAGTTGGAAGGCGGAGAAAACATGTATCAATATCTTATCTTATGCGGACAGCTATTGTATGCTAGGAAAGGCTGCAGGTGATGACGGCATAACCGTGGATATTTTGAAGGAGGGAGGATATATAATACTGGAGAAGCTTGCTGCACTATTTTGGGCATGTTTAAGGACTCAAAAAGGACCCATAGCCTGGAAAAACGCCAACGTTATTTTGCTTCGTAAAAAGCGAGATACCAGAGACCACAACAATTAGACCCATTAGCCTACTCTGAGTTGTTTACAACGTGTTTACCAAGGTTATAGTTACCACATTGGAGAAAACCTAGATTTGCAACAACCCAGAGAGCAGGCTGGGTTTAGGAAAGGGTACTCAACCATGGATCACATCCATGTCATCAACCAAGTGATAGAAAAATCCGCAGAGTACACTAAACCCCTATACATGGCATTTATAGACCACGAGAAAACGTTTGACTCAGTACAAACCGCCGCCGTGTTACAAGCATTAACTAACCAGGGTATAGAAGAGGACTTCTAAAGAACATATATAAAGGATGCAAGGGCAGGATAACCCTACATAAGCAAAAGCAATAAATTTTCGACCCGGGAGTAAGACAGGGAGACACCATCTTGCCAAATCTGTTCACAGCATGTCTGGAGGTGGTATTCAGAATGCTTGACCGGGAAAATACAGGGTTAAGGATAAACTGAGAATACTTGAGCCATTTGAGGTTTGCGGACGACATAGTATTGCTGAGTGAGAATGCAGAACACCTGCAAAAAATGCTTGAGGAACTGCAATGAGAAATCACGGCCGTGGGGCTAAAAATAAATATGAATATATCAAAAGTATTGAGGAATAGGCATGTCTAAAAAGTCCTCTTAAGCTGAGGAAACGAAGCACTAGAAGAACTAAAAGAATATAACTACCTTGGTCAGATGGTTAGCGCTGACCCGAACCACGAGAGGGAAATCCGGCGCGGAATAGGTACGGGTTGGGGAGCACTCGGCAAGCACTCCAAAATAATGAATAGTAAGCTACGTCTGTCACTCAAAAGGAAAACATACAACCAGTGCGTGCTGCCAGTGATGACATACGGAACTGAAACTTGGCGCCTTACTAAAAAACTGGAAAACAAACTTAGATCGGCTCAATGGGCCATGGAACGGATAATAGTAGTAACACTTAGGGACAAGATACGAGCTTCCTGGATCGGGGAACAAACTCGAGTAGATGATATCATCGTTCAAGAAAAGAAAAAGAAATGCACTTGGGCTGACCGTGTAATGAGACAAACCGACAAGCGGTGGACGATTAAGGCAACAGAGTGGATACCAAGAAATGGGTCTACAAGAAGGGAAGGCCAATAGATGGAGGGATGAAATACGGAAATTCGGTGGCCAACACTGGACTCGAGTGGCGCTCTTGGAAGTCAATTGGAGAGGCCTTCGTCCTGCAGTAGGCCTAAGTAGGCTGTTGTTGTTGTTGTTGATTATGATGATGATGATTATGATGATGATGTCTTGACTTTCGATATAAGGGCGGAGCACAGCTACAGCGGATTGGCCTCTACAGCGTAAGCCCTGCAGATGAAAATGGAGTTCATAAACTCCTTAGGCCGTCGCTATCCTTCATGCTCTCTAGAATTTCGAAACGCAACGATTGTTATCAACATAACATAACTACAACTTTACCTTCTTCATTTTTTTGTTACCCGGTTTGAGCCGTTCTTCCTTTTCGTACACAAATTCATACATATAGATGCCATGGTACGAAGCAGTTGTATGAAAAGAAAAAGAGCCAAATGTTTTTATGTTCTGTTTTACCCCGTCAACCAAACCATCGCCAGGAAAGAGCTGGACGGGAAGCTGGGAAGCTCGCTACACCCTCTTTCCGCAAAAGAGAAAGGAAGCTTCGATGTAACAAACAAAACAGTACCGAAGTGAGCCTGCCTCTCAAGGGGACCTCCCGTCATTGTGGACAGCGTGAGTGCTCTCCAGCAGGGTAATGCTTTTAGCGCGTTTTTCAGCCTACAAGCGCTTTGGGCATCACTGAGGCACACTGACATGTCACTGAGTTAGGCATTACTTACCTTGCGGGATGTAGTTTTGCAAAGGCACGGCGACATGGCAGACGTTCTATTCTGTTCGTTTGTTTTTGCAGCTGAGCAGTAGGGAAGGATAACGGGCTTACCGCGAAGTGTGCCGTTACGCCTGAGTTGCGGGGCTAGTTTTTTACTTAATGCGAGCCTGAGAAGATGCGCCTGGCTTTCTTCCCTGGCTCGTAAAGCGCCTGGCTTTCTTCCCGTTGCGGCGACGGAGCGCCCGGCTCGAATCCTGGCGCAGCCGCCCTTTTCTGGCGATGTCATTTGACTCATTTCCGTAACGGATATGACATCAGATAGATCTTGGTGGATCCCGACATAAAACACATTCGTGTTAAAACCCAGGTGGGAATGATTGTGTAATTATGCAAAACAACCTGATCTGTGTTGGTGAATATGTCTGGAATGAGCTGCACAATCAAGGCGAATTTTCCTGAAGCCGCCGACAGGCATGGAGGCAGGGTGACGCAAGAACGCGCAAAACCCTTCCAAATCGGGTGACGTGTGGCCCCATATATATAGATTTATTTATCACGATACCAGCGCAGTGATACTTATTACATAGTAGCATTGCTTAACACTCACGTCGGCTCACCCCGAATATGCTTGTATTTCGACAGTACGAGTCCGACTAAAAGGTACTTTCGGTAGCTAACGCGAGTGACTATCTCTTGCACGAGGAATGGAGGGAGTATGTGAGGAATACTGAAAAAAAAACCGTCTATCGAAACGACAACGATGGGGGAAGGATGGGAGAACGTAGGATTGGGGAACGCAAAGCGTTCTCAAATCAAGCTCAACACCAAACGAATCAACCCAGCGATGAGCGGACCCTATTTTTTGGTGATACGTATGATGGTAATGCGATGCCTAATTTATTTGCGTGTTTACAGAATACTGTCAATACCCCTTGGGGATTATTACAGGGTTGAACATCGCTGTCACAGCTCTTGTCGCATGGAACTTAAAAAGTAAGTACATAAAGAGCACATAATCAATTCAGAACATACAAGTACAGGGATATGCGTTCATATATAGTTATACATATAATATCCCAAGTATATATTCACCAGCAAAGAAACTGAGGTCAAGCAGAAAATAAGCACAAAGAAAAAGAATGCGCCAAAAAAACACGTCAATTTAGATACTGTCATCAAAGAAAAGCAAAAAAAAAAAACGTCTATAGGCAAGTGTTTTGCTGTGACAATTTGAATCGGGATGGGCTGAACGAAAAAAATTCCCCCGCATTTCCCCGAGGGGGAGAATGTGAAAGTGCGAATGCACGGTTGTCGGCCGCTTGCGGCGCTTGCGCTCGGCCCCCGCAGCCCACCGCCTCGCCGCCTTCTCTTCCATCTCTTCCATCGGGTTTGTAGTATCACGTGCTACCACCACGCAGTTATCAAGCCGCTATAACGCCGCTGAGTCGCCAACGCACGCCGCTGACGACGTAGTTTGAATGCGTTAAAGAATATACCAGGCGCGTTACTGACAATATCAGCGTCGCGTCCGTGGCTTATTCGGTAGAGCGTCGGGCTGCGGCCCGCAAAGTCCTCGGATCGAAACCTGGCGCCGGATGCTGTTTCTTCTTTAAAGAGGCACTGCGGACGCCCGCCGACGCCGCCGCCGCCGCCGACGCCGGCGGTGGATGGTTGGGGTCGCTTATAAAGGGCATTCGCAACTTAAAAAAACAGTTTAATGAAATTTGCTTGGTAACTTCGTTCTGTAAATTTGTTTAATGTTGGCTGCTGGGTTATGACTGACTCCAGTGTGTTCCGCTGTCAAATTGCGCACGGAAAGAATGAATAGGCAAAAATAGTATTGATTGGATATTCTTCAACCCCCATTCATGCCTTCGCCTCGTCGGTCTGGTGTCTCCAAAGTTCAAGTAAAAAACCACCCAATCGGCCGCTCGCAACTCATTCCGCGCGCGCGAATCATCGTCTGCTCTTAAAAGTCAAGTCACTCCGCACGTGCGCGAATTATCGTCTGCTCGCAGGGACTCGAGTCATTCCGTACGTGTGCGAATTATCGTGTGCTCCCAGTGACTCAAGTTATTCCGTACGCGCGTATTATCGTCTGCTGTCAACCGGAAGTGAGCGAAGCGCTGCGTTCTGTGGTATCGCCTGCTTTTTCGGACGCGTTCGCTGTTTGTTCGCTGTGGTGTCCTGTCGTCTGATATCGTTTCCCTGTCTGCCCCCCGGCGTCGGAACCTGATACACTCCTGCGATCAGTGTGTGTGTGCGCTGTTCGAATCTCGCGGCGGAATTCGTGCAGCTGTGTGTCGCGACATGAGCCCTACGGAAGAAAGTCGGAACTTTGGCAGGCCGACTAGAGCGGGGGTAAGTGTGCCGCTTGCGAACTCCTGCTTCATTATATTATCGGCGGCTGTCTGGTGTAGCCACTCAAACCGTGAGCGTAAATGTTTTAAACTGGCTTAGGTGGAATCGTCGGAGTAGCCGGCGCATTGGCAAGCGTTCGGTTTATTTTCTGTACATGTTCTCCCGGGAAAAATCCCGGGCCATCTCCATGGTGACGTGAAACCTGGAGAGGGAAGAAGCATGTAGTGTTTAAGTGTATTCTTGGCGCCTTCGCGTTTTTGCCAATGGAGATGAAACCGTTGGGGGTAGAGGTATACAGCTTTGCTGTAAAAGTCTCTTGTCTTTGAAAGCGCGAAGCTTTCTAGCGCGAGGCGTAAATGAGTGTCCCGTTGTTTTTAAAGCAAAGCTTTCTACCTCTACCAGCCAACGATACCTTCGTGGCGTGCGGGACAAGAAACTTAGCACGCGGAGGATGAGCAGGGGAGGGTGCACTCCCAGAGCGCAGTGTAGATGGCGCGGCGATAGGGCGCTATTACCCAGCGTTCCCCGCGCGCAGCTGCCAGCTCGCACCGGCAGGTGTTTTGGAAGGACGGCTTTGTTGTCTGCCTTAGCGACGGTGTTTTTTGGCCTATTCTGGCGTGCTTCGCGTCCATTGCGCGCTTTCTTCGCACGTCTTGATTGACTTGTTCGACAGCACCTCCTGGGTAACCCAGACCCGACGGAATTAAGTGGTCGTACGGCAAAGATGCGTTAAGAATTGGTTTGCAGGGCGGGAAAACAAAATGCAGAGACCACGTACAGACATCTGGCCGATGGAGAAACGCTACCTTTTGTGCACTGCGTGCCACCAATGGGACGCCATTTTCTAAATTATTGAATACCAGTTCGATTGTGTTTTAAGATGTATTACAAAAGGCGAAAGGAGCAACTGCTTATGATCAATAGCGATTATAAAAGTTCCTCCAGCTTTCTCGCAGTGCTCAACCTTACTAAACGAACTAGTTTAAATTGGTATAAATGGGAATCACTAAGCTCACATGCCGAATTGTTTGGGTGTCTGCGCTCGTGTCGGGCAGTGGTGTTGCCCCGAGCTAGCACATCAGGATGGCCAGTATCCGCTGTGTCACCCTTCGAAAGACGCTCGTCTCCGTTTTCTCTCACTTCCGACTCACGGCCGGGATACAGCGGCGGCGACGTTCGCCGCTCTAACCCGGCCGTGGCCGACGCTGCTGCATCCGGGACGTCGCCACCGCGAAGTCCAGCTAACGGCTGCCAGAATCTCTGGTTTCGCTCTTCGTAGAGCCACGTGTGTGAATTCTAGTGACGTCACAAGGGCAATTGTTGTGGGTGTCGTTTAAAGCTTTGCTTTCCAAC
This sequence comes from Haemaphysalis longicornis, assembly GCA_013339765.2. Taxonomy (NCBI): domain Eukaryota; kingdom Metazoa; phylum Arthropoda; class Arachnida; order Ixodida; family Ixodidae; genus Haemaphysalis; species Haemaphysalis longicornis. The sequence continues at coordinate 24,642,828 of CM023453.1, read as the reverse complement.
TACCTGCACAGCGTGGATTGTAGCCAATTTCTTTAGTACGCGTTATGTTCTAGCGGGAGCCGCAAACGACTTCATGGTGCTTTAGTACCGTGACTACATTAGACGACGATTACGACGACGACACAGGAGACGCCAACAGCCCAGCCCGCAAGGGACTTCGCTCCTAAAATCTGGCTTTACACGAATTTGATTATGAGGTTGTCAGGTTCGGGGACAATGATAATTACTACAAAAAACAAGTGATCGAGCAGTTGCGTTTATGTTACCCGAAACCCCAAACAATATACACGCATTGAAGGAAAGAAACTAAAGAACAATGGGGAACCAAAGAACCATAGGGGACTGCGACAAAACGATATGGAAAACGGTCAAGAGCTGGAACACTGGGGAAAGTGTCGCAGTCCGGAAATGAGGGGAAAGGGCACAGTTCGTGTTTGCTGCTGGAACCGGTTGTCCTACCTCACGTCCCAGAGGCGCAGTCGTGGTGTTGCGGTGTTGAAAAGTCCATGTGACGTGTCGTGGCCGCGGACGTTGAGCGCGCCTCCAGCTCCCGTCGCGGAGTAGCTAACACATCGCGTCTTCCACCAGTATGTCCGGCGACCCGGTTTCCTTGCGGGGGAGTGGTCGGGGAGGTTGCCGTTGTGGAGGGCCTCTTGGGGGCACCGCACGCGTCCAATCGCCCGACCGGCGTGAATCCCGGTACCACTCCCCCCTCCGACACTCTCGGTGCTCTTTTCTTACGGGATCGCCTCCGCCGCCGGTCACTGTCGCTGGCAACTTCCCATTGGCCGGTGGCCGGCCGGCGTGAGCTCGTGCCGTTATGTCGAGCGCTCGGCGCCGCGAGCCTTGCGTCTTCTCCTTTGTCGCCGTTTTAAATGCAGAGCATTTCAGTAACTCACGATGTCACCCGCGTTGACGTCCGTAGTCGTAGTCCGCACCCCTCCCCCTACACTATATATATAAAAAATACTATCCGGCGCCTGGTTTCGATCCCTCGACCCTGCGGGCGGAACGCAATGTACATGGTGCTCTACCCACTGCGCCACAAAGCCGACACAGAATGGGAGGCTACAAACGCGCCTTATATCCTTGACTCATTCAAACTACGCCAAGAAGCTGCTGATACAACGCATTCACTGCCACCAACTCCCCAAACACTAAACGTTAACGCAATACACCCACCCCCTATGCGACGCATTACTCGAGTCCCCCTCGCGGGGAGATGGGCCCAATTTTTTTACTGCGAAGCAGTATACCTGTAACCGGCCAAGGAAATTTTCGTGTCCGCGTCAGCAGAAAACTCCCAGGCTACTACTGGCTAGACAAAGAAACACCCCAGGCTACTAACGGCCACTGGCTGCACCGAGGCTACATAAACACACTACTGGCCCTGCCAGGGACTGAGCCTGGGCCCAAATGGAGGGCCCGACCCTTCGAAAGACACTCCTCTCCTTAATAGAATGCTGTGTTGGGCGAGTTGGTTCATGACTTCAAAAAAAAAAAAAAAAAAAAGAACGCTCGTCAAGTTTACTGTGTTTCTCTGTACTCGTCCATTGCGCTTTTTAAATTTTAGATGCGATTGCATCTCATTCACTCGCCTTGTCCCTCCATACGGCGTTGTCCGTCCACACCCCTCCCCCTAAACTATAAAAAAAAAAACGGTTCCCGGTTTCGATCCCACGACCCTGTGGGCGGAACGCGAGGTACATGGTGCTCTTCCCACTCCGCCACAAAACCGAGACAGAATCAAATGCTACGAACGCGCCTTATATCCTTGACTCATTCAAACTACATCAAGAAGCTAGATACAACGCATGATGCGGCAATGATTAACACTCGCAATAAAAGAAAAGAAGCTCCCACTTACACCAACAATGATGGAGTAAAGGTCGTTGCGACAGCGAAGCCCCAAGCGTACCACTTCGAGAGATTGACCAAGATTGGCCAATAAAACATAATAATAATAATAAAACATAATAATCATACGCGTTCCCGACACGTTTCACGCGATTTCAGAATCAATCCAACGGAAACACCAAGTGAACCCCACGAAGCGTCGCATCTACACAGGGTTCCCCTCGCGGGGAGTTGGCGCAAAGGCCGTAAAGAAAAAGGGTGTAAGAAAAAAGGGTGTAATAAAAGACCGCCAACTAAGAAAAAAGGTGAAGAGACCTCCAACTTTGGAGACATTTTGAAACAGTTTACACGGGTGGACTGAACATTTTTTACAAACGGGGGGTGTTTAATACCTCACGATGTTTAAAAGCCTTATTAATTGGCATAATTTATTACCAGTGAAGCTGTTTAAGCTTCAGCTAGCTCTGGTGGTGTTAGCAAAAAAAAAAACAAAGAAAAAGAACTGCGGCACCTGTAAGGGATGCACCACCGCAGATAGGGTAATATAACAGTGAAGTCGGCTTTCGAGCTTGTTAGAGTGTGAGCACAAGGGGCGTATGCGTATGTGCACGTCTTACGATACCATTTCAAAGGTGCTAGTCTTTTTTGGATTCTAAAAGGCAAACAAATTGGCGCAGCTTGCAATAGTGGTGCAAAGTTGAGAGAAACAGCATAGCTGGGGGTCGACCTAGCTTGTTTCCCCCTTGGATCCCCTGGCAGTGGGGGAGGGGGGGGGGTGGAGCACACTGGAACAGCCTTGTAAAATCCGGTTAAACTTGGCCCCACCCCTCAGCGGTCATCCTAGCTTAGCAAGAACGTTGCAAAGCTTAGCAAACGTAACAAAACTTAGCAACACCGGAAGAAACTAGGTCGACCCCCAGCTCCGCTGTTCATTTTTTGCAATTGAACACCTTTCACAACGTTTCAACACCCTACAGAAAGCCAAGCGTGTTGCAGTCGGCAAACAGCCTATTTGCCACAAGACTATAGTCTTTTTAATTCTGAAGGTTCAAATTGGTGTTTCACGTGCCAAAGCTAAACTTGGGGCATGAGGTGCACCGCATATGGAATCGAGTGATCATTGCATACGAGCAATTATTTTTGTTTGCGATTTGAAAATTTCTTACGAGTAGAGAAGCATACGAGGGGATGTCTTGTTCTTTACAGTGCTATTTGCATCCAAGCATAACCTTATTCAATGAACAACTGAGCACCTTTTCCACACCCTTTCAACACCTTAAGAAAAACGAAGGGTGTTGAAAGGGTGAAAGTTGGAAGTTGTTGAAAGTTGATCAACACCTTTTTTTTTCACACAAAAAGGATGTAGAGCTTGGAAAAGGGTTTTAAGATTCAAGAAAAAGAGTGGAAAGGCCTCCCAACCCCCTTTTTCCACTTATGCTACACTCTCTTTGGCTAAAACTCCCACCTCCCCTCGCGGGAACCCCTGTGTAGATGCGACGCATAGGCGGAGCGACGAAGGGACCGCGTTTTATAGCGCGCATAACGTTGAGGGGACTGCGTAAGCCGGTCCCAGTCGATGACGACGTTGGCGTACTTGTAAAGCGGCGTGGACTCAAGGTGTTTGAGCCAAGCGTGGATGTTGCTTCGCCGGAGAACGGCACACCGGTTATATGCGCAGCGCGCCCGAAGGAGAGGAAACCGCGGAAGAGAGAGTACTGCACATGCACCGGCCCCAGCGCGTCTGCCGCGGCTATGACGCAACGTGCCGCGGCTATGACGCAACACAATCCACTTTAATCCAATCCAATCCAATCCAATCCAATCCAATCGAATCCAATCCAATGCCCCTCGTGAGAGAGTGTTCGCTATCGGAGAGGAGAGGGGGTGAGTGGCGGAGAGCGCAGCTGGCGCGGCGAGGAGAATGGGAGAGGGGCGGACAACGCCGCCGCCGCCGACGACGACGCCGGAGGGACAAGGCGAGTGAATAAGATGCTCTGCATCTAAAAGGGTGTAAAACAGTTTAGTGTGAGACAAAAACAACGTAGCGGCCGGGGAAACGCAGCACTGAGGAACGTAAGAGCGGGGTTCTACTGTGTGTGATTACGCCGCATGGGTAATCGTTGTGGGTGTCGTGTACAGCTTTGCAGTCCAACCGCCTTTACAGCGTAAAATGGAGCGAATTTTTTTCTATCCCCTTTTTTTTTGTGGTGGTCCTTTCTGTCGGTGCGGTCTCTCGCATCACAGGTTTAACGCGCGGGCGCCACACAGGAAATGATGCGCGCCGTAGTGGAGGGCTCTGGATTAGTTTTGAATACCTGGGGACCTTTAACGTGCGCCGAAATCTCGAACACACGGGCGTTTTCGCTTTTCGCCTCCATCATAAAAGCAGCCGCTGTGGCCGGGAATAGAACCCGCGTCCTTGGGCTCAGCAGCACAACGCGTTAGCTACTCAGCTACCGCGGAGGTGTTTGCGCGAAATTATCTGTGACAGTAGGCAGACAAATTTAAGCCGAATACCTCTGCACGACTTTTAAAGTGGATAGACAGCCACGGTTCAATACAGCGGTAGGCGAGTCAGTGCGCCTGTATCTGCTAAATATAAAGCGCACTGCTTTTCGGTGAACCGTTTCTAGTACGCGATATTATTCGCAGTGTCAGGGAATGACACAATACTGACGTATTCTAGGACACGGCGGAGAAATTTGAAGCAAGCAAATAACTTCGTGTCATGTGTATGTTAAGGTGATGTGGTGTGGGTTCGCTGGGGCGGCGGGATCGGATAGACGCCGGCTTTATAATACGAGCCACCAATGTTCGGTTCCCACCACGGAAGCGTTTTATTTTTTCAATTAACCAATGATCATCATAATTATCAGAGAAAGTTGGCCCTCTTGCAGTGCCCTTTGGGTGGGGCATCAGTGAGAGGATGAACGTTTTGCTTGAATAAATGCTGCGGGCCACCTGCTTACTAAGGCGACCAAACGTAGGCAGAACCACGCGTGTTAATATGTTGAGAGTTTTCTTACCAAGTATCTCGGTAATGCGATTCATGTTGTTGCCTGTAACATGATCTTTTTCTGGAAAAGCTGTCTTGATTTGGATTAAAAGTTCCCGGATGATCTTGATTATCCGTTGCACGGTATATTTACCGGACGTATATAGATGGCATACCGGCTGCTCCTTTTGACCAGCAGATACATTCAAATAGACTTATGGTTTGGCCGAGGCCGCGTCCAGAGCAGCGTGCGGCTCGCTCTGGGCCTTTTTGGGATCCTCGATGTTTTAAACCTCATGCGCTCCCTGGTAGGCAGGCCTGATAAGATGGGAAGGCCTGCAAGAAAATAAACCCAGAAGTGACGTTGCGTTCTGCCTGTCTCAGAATTAGTACTCTAACTGAGGCAAGGAGATATATTCGCATTATATCTTGATCTGGACACGTGATCGCAATGTAACTGCACCTGGGTCATGTATTCCGAATTTTTAAAGTAACCAAATATAGTCGGGATTTCGTAAAGTGGCTTCGCAGTACGCATACAGGGCAAGACGTTCATGTTGAGCCTGAATTACTGGAGTAAGCCTGGATTCAATACCAGTCGCTATGGAGTTACTGGATAGCGAAATGTCCTGCGGAAATGGTCTCAATGATTTTGATTTTTTCTAAGCTAAAGTGCGCGCATTTAAGCAAGTACTGAGTAATATGGCATCACCTCGCTCGTACTGCAAATGGAGCGAAGAGATTTGTCACTGTCTACGTTAAACATTACCTGCATAAGCCATGGTACTCAGCACACCAATGTGCCCAGAATCTGTAAACTGTCTTGCTTCTTTTCAAACCTTTGTATGACCATTGATCGTTACAGCGTCTAAATGATGTAAAAACCTGGTAAAACTGCACATTTTATTCGCGCACGTCACACCCAAGATTGACGATGGCAACTCCTCGTTGTATACATTACTGAGTGGCGTCCTGTGCAAATGATTTTTTTTTACTTGCCGTCTGATATATTTATTGCGGATATTTATAAGCAAGCAGAAGATGTCTGCGAAAAGGAGGAGTACGAAAACGAAATTTGACACATGGTACAAAACATCGCTGCGAACAAGGCTTGGTGTTCACGAAGGGTGCAGCTGACAATTGCTTTGGAAGCTCCGGTGTAGGAGCAGCTTTACCAAACAGTAACGTGCAAAAGTTCTTTAAAAAGCTACTTAAGATTGGCACAACATAGGGATTAAAAAAAATTGAGAGGGCTTCGTAGACACCCCCTACTGGGAACTGACAGGCATCGCGTAAGCAAACTATCTAAGGGTTCATCCTCGCACGTACACGTCTACGTTCATTAATCCTGGCTGCCCTAGGCCCTATGCCCTCTGGACTTTAATGAAGGACAGTTTGATAAATAAGCAGCTTTTTAGCCATTATGAGACATGACGCATTGATAGCTATAGATAGAATTGCGTAAAGCGTTATTGGCGGGCCGCCCTGGGGGACAGCTGCCAGAGAATTCTACGTATTAAAAAATCCTCCCAGACGGCAGAAGTATTGTCAGGCGAAGAAAAAAGACGAAGTTGCCGCGCCGTCATTTTTGAGCCCCTTAATGTAACTTACTGATACCCTGGGATAAAATGTTCTGCATTGAAATTTAATGAACTAGTACAGGGATGTACGGTTAAAGGAGCTCTAAAAGCACCAATCGATATTTCGTCGGTGAATTTGCTCCTATACGTATAAAAAACATAAGAGCACGAACCATGAAAGGAAAAATTGACTTTTTCGGAAGATTACGTCATATTTGGTGATGGTAGAAATAGTGGGGAAGGGGAGGGTGGTGTAGGTTAAGCGAAAGCAAACCTGTTTATTTCCCGCAATGATATACAGGGGCAGGAGAGGGGGGAGGTTAAGGTTAAATATCCTGATTTCCCAACAGCCTGAGCCGGCGAAGGAGTTTTTTCCTGCTATGATCTTCCCTTTCGAACAATCTCCCTGCCACTGGTAAAGAACAAACGAATTTAATTTCCGGAACGCTGTACACTTTCGCCGCCAAATAGGCGGACAAATAAATCTTCTGTCTTCTTTTGAGCGTGAAGCATCGTTGGAATCGATTAGAAAGTGATGACGATAAACTACCCGGGAAGTGCGGTTCTATTTCAAAACTTCAGCCCGATTCCCTTCCAGCGAACAAGACACCAAACCCAGAAACTTTTTCCGCTCACTAGTCGTTTCATATTGCACTTAGAAAAAATTTGTAGTGGCTTAGCTCTGCTATGCCAGGATCTACGTAGCGTGAGCTAAGGTTCTGCAATCCAGTCCAATCCAGTCCAATCCAGTCCAATCCAGTCCAATCCAGTCCAGTCCAGTCTAATCCAGTCCAGTCCAGTCCTGTCCAGTCACTGCTCCTCGCGCATGCTCAGCACGGCTCTCCACGAGCCACGCGAAACGGCTATCAAGCGGCTCAGGCGCAGCGTCATACTTGGCTACTGCGCAATTGAGGCGCACACCTGGGCACGCGCCGGCGCCAGTGCGTCTGCCACGGTTATGACGCAACACAATCCAACACAATCCACTTTAATCCAATCAAAATCCAATCCGATCCAATTGAATCCTGATCCCATCCAATGCCCCTCGCGCTTGCGCAGAACGCCCTTCACGGCACACGCGAAACTGCTCAACCTCGGCCAGTATGGCTTACGCTAACAAAAGTGGCGCCTTCTTGGGCAATAGGAAGAAAACTTATTTGAGCGTGGGAGTGGGGCAAATCTAGCGAAGTGATTTGCTTAAATTTTTCTTGATTGGTGCTAAGCAATGCGAGGTTGCAATTCTTTGGTCAGGGATATGGCAGCCAGACAACCGCATTTCAAAGAATATCTCCTTCAGCAGCCTCTTTTCGCCGTCTGTGCCGAAAATGGAGCTCTTAATTAATTACATAAGGTAATCATATTTCAATATGTCGATGTGCATGCTGAGGACGAAAGTTATACAAACGAGTGTCAAGCAAGTGCCATTATTCGGCCTTTGATTAAAAAGAAAGTGACTTGTCTAGCGTAGCATCCTATATGTTGCCGATTTCCACACGCGTTTTTGTCAGGAAAATTTTAAAACTAGAAGCTATCATTTAAAGAAAGAACAAAACACATTTCTCATCAAGTAAGAAGGAAGAACAATTACCAACTCACTTATGTAAACACTCAAGGAATTGGAACGTTGTGGGGTTGTATATAAAGCTCGCGGGTGGGTAGTAACACTTCTTGCTGGGCTAGTTGGTGAATCGTAACCATAATTTGAAGCGCAACGAAATAACACGGAATGGGAATACAGAGTAGACAGGACAGACGCTAGTGCTTCACATCATGGGAGGTCGCGCGTTCTTGTGCCAAATTGCTGAGCTGCGACAGATGGAACAAGTCATCAGGGACTTTGCGGGTAATTAGCATAATAGGAAGTCAGTGATTACGGCGTTCAAATCAGCGGCCGCTCGTTCCTAATAGTAGTGTAGATCCCTGGCTTTAAGCCTGCTTTGTCCTCGCGGCTCTGATGGTCGAAGCAACAAACGTCACAAGCCCCTCAATGGCTCCCGCTCGAGGTGCAATCCAATCTGTGCACTGCCACTTGCAATTGGAACGGTGCGGCCAGGAATTCGAGTTTAACAAAGCCTGGAAACTGTGTCAATGATTCCCAGCTCTTTTCCCGAGAGCCCTGGAATTCCATGGAGCGAAAAGACTCCCTACTTAAGGTGGATTGCGATGGAAATATTTTTCAAATTCTTGTAGCCGCGAAACAGTGAGTGTTGGCATTAGAGACTGTGTGAGAAAGGAAACTTGAAGGCGTTTCAAGACTTAAGGTTTGTTCAAGTTCCGGCGTTTATTTTTGTTTTTGTTGTTTCCTCAAAAACAGTTATTTGAATGCTGGAGGCATTCAAATAACTGTGGAGGCAGAGATGGATCTATTTTCTTGCGAGATCGACTATCTGGAAGATAAGCTCTCAAATGAGTCCAGCTAAAGGAATTTGATGCTGATTGTATGGGCGTCACTAATTTCAGGGCAAAAGAAAGTTGTAAACGCAAACCGTTTGCTCGGCGTTGATGCTTGTTCTTAACGTTCTAGTAAAAAACACACAGCGACATGCCGCTACAGAAGGGGATGCGAGGGGAGAAACGAGATTCCTGGAGTCCTTTACATTGGGAAATGCCATTAAATGGGAGACGAAAAGTGTGTGTGACTGAAAGTATTAAGGCGGCCATTTATTGGAAGTTGTCCGAACTGTAATGAAACAAATTTCTGTTTCGAACTAGTACCACGGGGTACTTTTGAAGGCCAACCTGGTTTCTGTCGCTTCCCCTAGTTTATTTTACTAGAGCCCACAACGTCTTAGAAAAAAAAAAAACTAATTAGAATAGTATTAGGTGTTTTGTTAAGGGTTATCGCGTAGATTTTATAACGGAAGCGGGGAAGGTAAACATTTCAAACAAAACTTTTGCAGACGAAGCTGCGGTTCATTAACCGTTCGCTATAAAAAGGGTGAGAGCCAGGAAAAAATTTCCTACAAAAATAAAAATAAAATGAGAAACCAACGTTTTTAATGCTCATCAAACTTTTCTCTACTTTTCGTTCCTTTACTGTTCCTATGCTACATCTATACTGAAACCCAACCAAATATGGGCACATGTTGATACAAACTGCCGTTATCACGTGTGTATGTTCAGTGTATGTATGCCCCCCCCCCCCCCCTTCTATGTAATACCCTTAATTGAAGGCGTTTAGGGGTACTATGAAATAAACCTTTTGTTTAGTGGCCGTGTTGGCTTACTAGTAAAGACGCTTTGCTTACGTAAAAAATACTAGGGTTTAGGCTTTCTATTATTAGAGCTGTGTTTTGTGCCAACTATAAATAAAAAATTCAGCCTACTCGTAAGTGTAACCTCAGCTAACGTTTAGGAACGCCAACACTTTCATAGAACTATAACACACTTTCCGAGATGGTTCAAAGACAGTGCGTAATTTTGGGACCATATGTCTCTCCTTACTGTCTACGCTGTTGCTGGGCAAACGCGGGCATATTTAATATCCGTCCATATAGCTAAAACGTCTGTACCGCATAAGAAGCGTCAGTTACGGATTTTTGCTCACAGCTAGGGCTGCTGTAGCCTAGTGGTTTCAGTTGAGAGCCTACTCATTTGGTCGGCTATTTGTAACAGCGTATACGAAGGCAGCATTACGATGTCAGGCTTGAAGAGTACCCCAAAGTGTCTGCACCGCTATGATAATGTGGTCAGCATGGTATGAAAACACAAAAAAATGTTATGTTAAAAATGCATCCACAAATAGCGTAAGGTGCAGTTTTCTGGCCTATCCCAGTTCTTGCAGGAGGGACCACTCTGGGGTATTCAGTGGAAAAAAAGTTCTTTACGCACAGCGAATGTTGACAGCAAAAGCTTGCTGTCGGTGCAGTTTCAAGTTTAGCACGTTGCGCTACTATGTTCTAGAGCCGTCGACCCTATCAGATTTAAATCCATACGCAGTAAATTTTGACCTTTGATGGCGCTGTTTTGAATGTAGCTAAAATCATTCAACCATTTTTTTGCGGCTGAGTGTTGAATGTCTTTGCTGTGTATGTAGTTAAAAAGTCCCTCGGAGTTTTGCAGTGTCTTCCCTGGGCACGGCAGCTGCTCAGATATTGTTCTTGCGATGTTTGAGTGTTTGTGCTTTCTATTCCTAAGGTCCAAAGTCGCATCCTCCTGTGACTGCCCAGCGACGCACACAAGCCATATGGCTTATGCAGGCTGATTAATCTTCTACAAATTTAAATTGTGAGTAAAGATTATTGTTATTATGATTATTATAATCATGGCTAAGTCGCTCCTCGCTTTATGCGAAATATTATTTTTATAAGCAGACCTGTTAAAGCTTAACCTTGTCCATCTATCACCCCCAAAAATGCCATGCGTTATACATTTTGCCATTTCCCGTAATTTTTTAATATTGTTCTTATTTTTAGTATTTCAAAATTTCGCCCGACCAATTACCTCCATTTAGGGTATTACAACAATTACATTTGGAACTTTTCCAAAATCTGCATTTTTGTGAAAATGCAGGGCGTTACACGGTCCTGGCTGGGGGGGGGTAGTCGGCAAAGAATTCTACGCATTAAAACCCCTCGGAGCGATAACGTCACCTCGCGCTGCTTAGAAACCCCTCGCAGCTGTGCATAGCTTCGCGCTCGCTTTGCTAGCCTAGGCGTGCCTCTGCGGATCCTCACGGGCGCCCGTCAAGCCGTGACGTCACTGCGCTACACATGCTATAAAGGCTCGTGTACAGCGGCATCGTCCAGGCTTGCGCGTGAGCTTACGCCACGTGAGGATCTCGCAAAAAAAAAAAAAACACCAAAGAAAATAAACCGAGCACACGTACTGGTGCGCCTCGGGAGGAGCGCCCGGCGCCGGCCAGCTCGAATTGCGAGAGCAGTCTGCCAGCGGTCATGGCGTGATTTTTGGCGTGCTGTTCGTCTTCGCCAGTTCACGTGCGTTCGCACCTGATGTGGGGAGCACAGACGCCGAGTTAGCGTTACATGCAGAGGCCGAGTTCGGGAAGCCGGTTGCCGCGGGTTATAGCGCGTGCTAACGCGGTCCACTTTGGGAGAGATGTGAAAGGATGCGGACAAGACAATCCGGGACTGCCAGTCTTGGAGAACGTTCAGCGGTAAATTCGAAAATTCACGTGAGGTGCAATAGCCGGGTCTCCGACGAAGGGAGATGGGCCGCCAGCTCTGCTGTTTCTCCAGCCTTGCACCAGTAGCGCAAGCTGGGACAGTTTTTTTCTGTGATCGGTTTACCAGATTCCGGAGCGGCGGCCATTTTGAGGGAAAAAGCTTGACACGTTTGGGGAAAAAATGAGGTTTTTTGCCCTCAGTATTTACAATATATTGATTGATTGTAGGCTTTAACGCGCCGACGCAACGCAGGCGATTAGGCGCGCCGTAGTGGAGGGCTCCGGATTAATTTTGACCACCTGGGGATCTTTAACGCGCGCCGAAATCTCGTACACACGGGAGTTTTTGCTTTTCGCCTCCATCAGAAAAGCGGCCGCCGCGGCTGGGAATCGAACCCGCGACCTCGTGCTCAGCAGCGCAACGCCTTAGCCACTGAGCCATCGCGGCGGGTTTATTTATAATATAGGCTGACCGGTGTCCCTAAACGCTGAAATCACAAACGCCGATTGTCGAAGGAGCAATATTTGTCGGTAAAGCCATTTACTCGGAGTTCATCCGCACTTTTGTTTGGGGAAGGGCGCTCCGCATATTTGGATTCACTAAGTATAGCGAGCATCCCAATCGAAATCATTCCAAACACTGGTCTCAAAGTAAAAAAAAAAAGTGAACGAATTTTATTCCACTCTTCCTGGCATGACTTTTCGCTCAGTGAAGAGAAGATTCGCAATTCGATAAAATGCACCGAACGCGACTAGCATCAGTGCGTGAAAATCCTTATGCGAGAAATCCCAAAATATTCGTAAAGCCGGGAAGGCAGCGTGACCGCTCAGGTGAAAAGCGGGCTGCATCCAAGGAAGAAATCCTCGCTTCGGCGCCGCCTCAGCACCGAGGACGGCAGCGTGCCAAGGTGAAGTGCTGGAATTGGCTATATGCGTTGGCTCAGACGCCTCCGGCGGTTCATACCCCTTCCGGCCGTCTTATGCAAAGTGAAAATAAAGTGGTGCTACATTTCCGCAAGATTGTTTTTCTGTTGTTTTGCTTTCTGAAAGAAAAGTTCCTAGATAGATTGAAGGATGCGACCCGATAGCTCCAATGCAGAGAGTGAGAAAATAGGTACGTTCTGCCGACCATTTTTTCGATATTTCCACCATTCTAGAATGTTATTCTGTGGACTTTGGGGCGAAGTTTCTCACGCGGAAAATTCGCGCATTGCATCGCGCCCTGAGCCCTGTCTTATTTTTTTTGCTGAGTGTGCTGAGTTTGGCTTTTAAAGCTGTGGCCGAGACCGCGAGATTGTGTTTTGACACGTTTCGTGATCAATCTGCAGCAACGTCTGACGGGCGGGACAGTTGATGTGAACACTTTACGAGGAAACTGCCACGCGTGGGTTCGCACCGTTGGAACTGCACGGTGGTCAGGAATGAGATGAACGGATGCGAAGGGAGATTCCGATGAAGGCGACGACAACGACGACGGTGATGGTCATGACTGGGGTGCAGTGTACTAGAAGAAAGAGGCGTGTCGCTCGGGACCGATTAGGGCGGTCTCATTTGGGATGAAAATTTCTGCTGAAGAACTCATGTTGTAAGCAGCGCCCCTGGCGCCCGCTGCTTACCAGATGTTTTTAAAAGTGTTATTTGTTAAATTAATCGTCATTTATTGTCCTAAATAGCCTTATTTATTTATTTTGTTGTATAGTTTCATAAACCCGTCAAATAACTGTTCAGTGATTAAAAAATCTATAGGAGGGGATGGCTGCAACAGGAGTTCCCTGGGGAACGCCCGCGCTCCATAAATTTTTTTTCATCGCAAAAGAAACCCGCGCTCTCCATTGGTTTTTCCCTCGCAAGACACACCTTAACTTCTAGTACACTGTAACTGGGGGGTTGTATGGTGGTGATTACGATGACGACGATGACGGCGAAGATGACGGAGACCCTTGTTCTTACTAAAGGAAGCCTGTTTTCAATAATCCTTATCTATGACGTGGAGCGACTGAGCTCTCTTAAAAAAATTCCAGCCATTAAAAGTAAAAGCTAGAAAGAACCCGAAATAACGAAATGAGTGTGACATAGGATGAATATGAAAACGTCTTCTGAATGTTTGTTTTCTAATTGTTATTTGTAAAAGGAGGAAAAAGAATGACGCTAAGCGCTTGCAATTGCCAACTTCTGCGCACGGGTAGATGCCCAGCGTTAAGGAGGATAAGTATTGTAACACAGTTTTCAGTTCTTCATTTCAATTCTTAATTTTTCAACGCACATACACAAACCAATTATGATATGGGATTTATTGGTGACATACTAAAGCGGTACAGTTTGGTGATGACACTATTCAAGCCACTTGGGTATTTCTGGAGAATTTGAATTTATGAATAATGCTCAGAAGGAAGAACATTAAAATTTCTTCCGAAAGCTCGGAATGTTCATCTGTGTTATTTATGCGAGCTGCGCGTGTTTTTTGACCGAAAACGAACAAAGAACGATTTTCTTTTTCACGTAATGCTGACTGTGCGCATTGACTGGCAGTAACGAATAATGTCCGTTCTACTGAAAAGGCGGGTTCCTGTCTGGCTTTGTATGTGTGTTCCTCATATATGTCTGAAGTTGTATTCGTTTAGGACCTCGCGTAACCTGGTAACTCCAATAAACTACCCACCATTTGACAGCCGATAGATGCATGTGAAGATACTTATAATTAGTTGAAAGAACTGCAGCATGACCATGTATTTATACACACCTCAATATTATCTCACCTGTGCTACAAACTAAACGCCTCGGTGAAGACAACCTGTATACAGAATGCAGCTCGCTAGCTACATGCGATCGAGTGGGAACTAGTGTCCGTAGGGAAGCTTTTGTACCTCTTCCGTGCATGGTTCGCGCGCATTGATCCCTGATAAAAAAGAGGGAAGGTTGCATACGAAGCAAAAGCAACAAATCAATATTGTGCTAGCGACATGTCCTGAAAGGCCATGGAAATTGATTTGGTCGGTTTGGGTTCCTGGTCACGGCTGATTCTAGTCTCTATGCTGCCTCGCATTGGTTTTCCGTTCACATTATTCCTTTATATATATCTCTCTATCATTGCGGTTACGTCCTTCATTAAATACGAAATGCCACGATCCCCAAACGAACGTGTAGTCGCTTGAATAAATTCAGTATCATACGTGACCCTGTTGAACATGCACTAGGCTGCTGTGGGCATAAAGTATTGATGCGCTAATTATGTACTCGCCTGCGTCTAAACTACGGTTTGTGCGTGTTCACTCCCACCTTTGTCTTGGTTTTGACTCGCATTCAGCTAATCTTCGTACGCAGCTAAAATAAAGCTTTTATTAGGGGCGAAACACATTAGGGCCGAGGCTTGTCCGTCCGGCATCCGTCCGGCGTCCGTGCTCACAGCACAGCACCGTGTAAATCGAAACAGCTGTGAACAAAAGGTTCACAAAAGGTTAACAAGAACAAAATAAAAGGTTCACGAAAGAAGAGAGAGAGAGAGAGGAGAGAGAGAGAGAGAGAGAGAGGAGAGAGAGAGAGAGAGAGAGAGAGAGAGAGAGAGAGAGAGAGAGAGAGAGAGAGGAGGAGAGAGAGAGAGAGAGAGAGAGAGAGAGAGAGAGAGAGAGAGAGAGAGAGAGAGAGAGAGAGAGAGGAGAGCTGTGGTGCAAATGCGTATATAAGCGCGTTCCAGACCACACATTCTCTTTCTGCCATGGATGAAAACGAACGTAAGGCGCGGCGGCTCAACGTCTACGCAGACAACAAGCTACCCCGGAGGCGAGAGCTCGGGAAGCGGCGGCAAAACGGCAAAAACGCCAAGCGGACCCTGAGTTGAGTGGTCGGGAAGCAGCGTCTCAACGGCACAGCCCCGACAACAAGCTACTCCGGAGTATATACTATACACACGCGTTGTCACTCATTTACATGCGCGAGTGGGCAATGCTACGGGTGATTTACGGTAAGAACGATCCCCAGTGCTTCGCCCACTCGTCATGATTCACTTCGTGGAGATGCGTGATTTTTTTCTTTCTCTCGTCCCCTTCATCTCTCTTTAATTGCGCTCAATCTGTCCATAATAACATCACGAGGGGTACAAAGAGCAAAATTTTCGTTCTCTTTTTAGCCCTTAGGGTTAAGGGGCACTCCACGGTTTTTCACGGTTGAAAGTTTAAGGCGAGAAAACATAGGGTATAGTTCCCTGAGTAAGTTATTAAATGCTGCCCCCCCCCCCTCACTTGCCCTCCAGGATATTCCACAGCCGCTCCCTGTCTACGTTGTCATAGGCCGCTTTATATTTGAAAATGCTGCAGGATGAGAATTTTTTAATATCTTGCCTGTACCAATGCAGAGTAAATTCAAGGTTGTTTTTTTACTTCAGTTTAAATAATCGTTGCATTTGCACCTGAATCTTCCTGTTTATATTCATCACTTTACCTGCTGGGTAGAACTCAAGCTATTCCACTTCGTCTCTTATTTCCTAGGCTGCGGTAAACGCACAATATACGACGTGCGTGACCCAGAATGAGTTTCCGGTACCAAACCTCGCGGTTCTCGTAGAATATACTGTATTAGATGCGAAGGATCTCTTGCTCTCGGCTCCATCGTCCGTCGTCCGTCCATCCGCACCTCTCCTCCTACACTATAAAAAAAGAAATAGTTAGCGGCGCCCGGTTTTGATCCCACGATTCTCTGGCCGCAACGGGAGGTACGTGGCGCTCTTCCCACAGCGCTACAAAACCGAGACAGGAGCAAGTGCTACGAACGCGCCTTATGTCCTTGACTCATTCAAACTACGTCAAGAAGCTACTGATACAAGGAAGGCACGCGAAGCTGAACGTCAACGGAAAGAACGAACTGAAAACTTTAGAGGAGGATGTTGAATTTCCCGTGGGAAAGCTGTGGCGGGAAGCGCCACGCGCCTTGCAGCTCAACCAGAGAAGAGGACGGCGGGCATCTGTTGGTTATATTTTGTAGGAATCGAGATGGAATTTACATTTGTTCAAAAACTGATTTTAGCTATCGACAAAGCGGGATTAGCACTGCACAGAGCTAGAAAAAGGGGGTATAGAAAATATTCCGAAAAATTGTATTGGACAAAATAGCATGCAAAACTGTGGTTGAGTTTTGCATTGCGGCTGATGAATTAATGACGTTTTGAAATGGAAGCCCGTGGACGACAGCACAAATTCTCGCGGATGTAGGCCTCAGACGTGGAGACTTCCTCTTCCTCACGCCGTACGAACAAACTCTATCGTACGAACCACTTGAAAGAAAATTTCAGTTCTCCACACGCTCAGGAAAGATTCGGCTGCAGGACGCTGAAGAGCTTACGTCCACATCATTTAGCAAAAGAAAAGATAACACGGCAGTTTTAACATCCCACAACCCTGTTTTCTCGGATCGCCAGCTTCCACCAGGGGGTTGTTATATACAACCCCCTATATACATGCTATATATAGTAAACAGACTTGTTTACTATATATAGCATGTAATAACCAGGTTGCACCTACGAACTAGTCTGCGGTAAGCAAAGGAAACGTGGTTTACGTTCCTTGAAGGGTCGTTTGAAAGTGTACCATAGATTCTGAATCCCACAGGGCTGTCAGTCCTGTAGTATTTTCCAACAAAAACTTAAAAATATCTTACGGTCTTGTCAAACACCATCACATCACACTTCACTACTTTCCACCACGACTCGTCAAATCTGTATTTGTTGTTTGTACACGGGTTAGGTTTCCCATGAATAGAAGTATATTACCCTAGATGCTGAGAGTGGGTTGTCAAACTGGATAAAATACAGCCTGAACTATCTCAGCAAAATCAAAGAGTAAGGACAAGCTTTACTAGAGATCCGGACGAATGATTTGTCGTATTTGTTTTTAGTGGAAACGTCAATACTAGATCAAAGTTTTAGGACCCGCCCCTCGTAGGACTAATTAATGTTTTTGTTTCCTACTTTTCTGAGCTGAAGCCGCCATGAATTACGAAATGGTGCTTGCCAATAAACTGCACGTTAGCGCCAAAGAATTACAACGAGTTGAGAAAGTTTACGTATCAAATAATTAACATTCAAAACCATTAATATTCAGGGTAATTAACTTTATCCTGAAAAGGATAATGTTAATGCATCAGCCGAGATGAAGTGTGGTTCTGTAAGCTTGCAGTCAGTGCTTTATGCACCTAAATTAATCGAGTATTTGCGATGGCGGGGGCGATGCCTTTTATGAATGCGCTAGGCGGTGAGACTTATTCAGGGTCCAACGACATGCTTGCAACGTGAACGGCAAAGCTAACCAATTCAACGGAATGATTTACAACCCGACATCCACCCTTGAGTCCGTGCCTCATGGAAGCCGGACTCTTTAAAACGCTCTGGTTTTGTACCCGACATCAAAGCGGCGTTTGAGCAGGGCGGGTATCGCGCTTCAAAGGTTGGCAACGCGTAACGAATTTCGTTTGCTCAGGTCTGGCTTCTTCGCCTTCATAACGGTAAGTGGATGTTGTAGTTCAGCTTGCCTGTGATTATGTTAGGACAAAACTTCAATCTTTCTGCTGTTATTTATGGCGTGTTTAATAATCACTTGAAGTGCGCATCTACTCGATAATTTTTTTTATATGTACAAACGTAGAAAAAATATCTAAACAAACACAAAAAAATTGAACCCTGATCTACCGTGCCAATTCTAAAGCATCGACGTAATCATATATAAGAGAGAGACAGAGAAAGAGAGAGAAATGACAGCGTGTTTGCCCGTCTAAAAAGGATTTTGCACCCCTTTTAGCAATGGTCCTCAACGTCCGGGCACCTCACTGATGCGCTGCAGAAGGTCCTCCCAGTTGTTCTTATTCATTACATCCGGTGGCTTTTGTTCGTGTGCTTAAGGATTTCGAAGTCACCGTGGCGTTGTGGGTCCTCAAAGGGGTGGAGCCAATCCTCCCATGTGGCAGTGGTGCGGAGGGTGAGTAGTAGAAGTAATGAACTTTATTTTAAAGACCTGACGACTTGTTTTAGATGCGACGGCATCTCATTCAGTCGCCTTGTCCCTCCATACGGCGTTGTCGTTGTCCGTCCACACCCCTCCCCCATTCTCCTCGCCGCGCGAGCTGCGCTCTCCGCCGCTCACCCGCTCTCCTCTCCGATAGCGAACACTCTCTCGCGAGGGGCATTCGATTGGGTTCGATTGGCTTGGCTTGGCTTGACTTGGCTTGGCTTGGCTTGGCTGGATTGGATTGGATTGGATTGGATTGGATTTGGATTTGGATTGGATTGGATTAAAGTGGATTGTGTTGGATTGTGTTGCGTCATAGCCGCGCCACGTTGCGTCATAGCCGCGGCAGGGGGTTCACGGCACGTTTCACGCGATGGGAGAATCAACCTAACGGAAATAACAACGGAACCCCCTATGCGTCGCATCTACACAGGGGTTCCCGCGAGGGGAGGTGGGAGTAATTTTTCGTTCTGGGCGGGTGGCGTTAGCGGTATTTGTTTCTTTGTTTGTTTATTTATTTATTTATTACTTGCGAAGGCATTAATTCACTATGTAAGCTGATAATCTGGCGTTCATGGTACACAAAATGGCCAGCGTATGGCATACGAAATGACCGACTCCTCAATAAAAAACCAGTGAATAAATGCTTGGAATAACGTCACATTTCTAAGGGCTGCCTTAGACAAAATACCTCAGAGTACAAATGCAGGCTTCAGAGTACGCATACACTGATTGATTGATTGTAGGGTTTAACGCGCCGACGCAACGCAGGCGATGAGGCGCGCCGTAGTGGAGGGCTCCGGATTAATTTTGACCACCTGGGGATCTTTATCGTGCGCCGAAATCTCGTACACACGGGCGTTTTTGCTTTTCGCCTCCATCAGAAAAGCGGCCGCCGCGGCCGGGAATCGAACCCGCGACCTCGTGCTCAGTAGCGCAACGCCTTAGCCACTGAGCCACCGCGGCGGGTGAGTACGCATACACGCAGAACGGGTTAACGTACCTTGGAGTCCACCCTTGTAGTGATTGGTCGCTAAGTATTTGAGCGTCTGCTTTATTGATTGCCTTTGTAGGCCACAGCCGCGTCTGCAGAAACACGCGCTTGCAACAGCGTACAGTCCTGATTATAAAGCTTGTCAACTATGTGCGCATGTATAACTTTGCTGTTAGAATAACAGCCGCAATTTTCGGGTGCACCAGAATTCCGGAGCTCCGTCCTGACGTTTCTTTTGGAGGTCTTTCTTACGATGTCAACCAGCAGCGGCAGCTTAGAGTACAATGAATTCGTTTCCCATCACGTACAGGTTGACGACGCTAGATTTAACAGCGTGACGTTAGGCCTAACATCCAATGTTTAGGTTAACGTCAGTTTACCTTACGGCATGCCAAGCAGCGTCGTACTCATTGTACGTCGAACTGCGGGCACCGGCTGAAGACATTAGGCCTCAAAGCGTGCTAGGCCTACAAAGGGACCATGGCCCGCTGGTGTCGTCCCATTTTTGTACTGTGCGTTCACCTTTGCGAAAGCGAGCTATCAACGTGAAAATACAAGAGGCGTCACCGAGTTTTTATTTTCCAGATCCATATAATCGACCGAGGTAGACTAATACTGCGTTAGCATAAAATACGAGGGATATCTTAAAGCGTGTATGCACACTGCCGTTCGACAGTCGTACGCGCAGCATTTATTTGCCAGTCATGTCGGTGGTGCGTACACCGAGCCATCATGGCAGCTGCTGGTTCTACAAACTGCCCATGTAAGAATTTTCGCCACCGAATCTCCCGCTGGGAATACGCATCCCCCTGAAATAGCGCTTACTTCCACTCTCATTACGTGAGGCGTGCACGCATCTACGTCAATTCCAGCGATCCATCTGTCCCAGCTTTCGTTGATAATGCAGTACGGTACGCAGCCATACGGACAGCTACGGTGAGCGGCCAGCCCGCCCAATCATCCATCCAGAGAAACAAACAGCAAGCACAGCTGGCATTATCCCCAGTCGTCCTAGACATCGACAGTCCTGCCCAATGACGAATGGTTACGACACGCTTGCTGTTTGCTTCGTTTCTTGCCGTCGGCTCTCATTGGTTTCCTGGCAGCGCTGATAGTTCTGGTTTTATGTCTGGCTGACAGACACAGCAGTCGTACACGGGAGTCACTTATCAGGACACGCACGCGTGACAACAAACTTAGAGCAAGTACACGTCTAGAGATCAGAAATTCAATGAGAAAATGATTACGTGTGTTCATTGCAGAATTTGAAGGAAACAGTTCACCTTTCCTGGAACGCATGCTGTTTATTTGTTCATCTGAAGATGCCATTTGTGCTCTTGCCCTTGCATCCCAGAATGCCCAGGGTCGAATGAAGCAGGCAGTCTCGGATAAGTAAATGCAGGGTTTAAGGTTTCAGGTGGAGACGCTGTTTAACTCATATGCGGCTGTACAAGAGAACGCGCGTCGATTCTTAATAATGGGGGCGGCATTTGTGTTTCTAAGGAAGAATAAATTTAATGTAGAATTTTATTTGCCCTCACGAACGCCAGGCATTGGAGCAACAAATGCCCATATTGGAATGACACCAGATTTGCATGTTAATCCGTTAAAAGTACACGCCCAGTCATTTCTCTCTAGCTCGGTTCTGCCATACATTGGCCACTGCCCCGTTGGGCATACATTTTGCAAGAAAACCCTGCGCAATGGCCGTACTTGCTTCCGAAGTGGCCACTCAATCAGGCTATATGCTTGAGTTTTCGACAGTGCGCGGGTCATGCCGTAGCCAAATCTGGTGTAACGCAATTTGACCTTCCGCAGTAGTTTCGGTTCTCTTGTAGGGATTTTGTTAGCCGCTGGATGAGGCATTACCTGCGAGGTCTTTTTTGCATCACCGCCAATTTAGTGTCTAACTTTCTTTAAGTGCTATAATAAGCCTAAGTGTCACATTGTAAAGCGTGTATGTCCTGAATTAACTTCACCAGTTCGGTCCATGCCGGCGTGGCATGCGACTACGATTATCACTAAAAGGCAAATGCTACAGCTGCACAAAAAGAAAGCACGAGGTAAATGTACAAGCGTCAACGACTGCACAGTGTGCCGGAACACGAGTTGCCATCCTCGGTAACAACTAATACGCCACTAAAAGCTGATTGATTGATTGTAGGGTTTAACGCGCCGAGGCAACGCAGGCGATGAGGCGCGCCGTATTGAAGGGCTCCGGATTATTTGTGACCACCTAGGGATCTTTAACGTGCGCCAAAATCTCGTACACACGGGCGTTTTTGTTTTTTTGCCTCCATCAGAAAAGCGGCCGCTGCGGCTGAGAATCGAGCCCGCGACCTCGTGCTCAGCAGCGCAATGCCTTAGCCACTGAGCCACCGCGGCGGGTGCCATGAAAAGCTGCTGAATAATAAAATTGGAGTGGTTTGTGCTCCATCATACGCCAATAGGACATTCTTTTGACACTTTTGGTAAAACGCAGTATAACGTCTGGCAGTATCAAAAATGGCTTTCCGAGCCCTTTTAAGTGCGTCAAGCTGTGCGAGGTTAGCACTCGCACGAAACAAGAATATCCCGGGGCACCGTTGACCAAATCACTTTTGCGGGCATGCGTTGTCGGCCTTGTTACGCTTGACGGTGCGTAGCCATAACATCGAGTCTCGCTATGCCTGCCTCCTCCGCCGAAGATTACAAAAATAGAAGTCATACCTCGGAAAATTCGAACACCTTTTGTCATATAACTCGGCTATATACCCCCCTCAGTACTCTGTCACAGGTAGATTCTGCCCAAACCTTTGTACCCAAATCCGTATGATCTTTGGCTGTGCATATAAACCTGCAACCTTAGATTTCAGTCAACCTAAAGAACAAGCAGGGTTCCGTAAAGGTTATTCAACATTGGACCATATTCACACGATCAATCAGGTGATAGAGAAGTGCGCCGAGTATACTGAACCCCTATATATAGCCTTCATAGATTATGAGAAAGCATTTGACTCGCTCGAAACCCTAGCAGTCATTCAGGCATTACGGAACGAGGGGGTAGATGAGCATTATGTAAGAATACTATAGGATATCTACAATGGGTCTACAGCTACCATCATCCTCCATAGGGAGAGCAGTAACATACCTATAAGGAGGGTGTCAGAACAAGGAGACACAATCTCTCCAATGTTATTCACAGCATGCTTACAGAAGTATTCAGAACGTTGGATTGGGAACAGGTGGGAGTAAGGGTTAATGGAGATTACCTCAGTAACCTCAGATTTGCTGATGACGTTGCCTTGCTAAGTAACTCGGGGGACGAATTGCAAAGCATGCTTTCCGCACTGGGCGAACAGAGTAGAACCGTGGGCCTGAAAATTAATATGCAGAAAACTAAAGTAATGATCAATAACCTCGGGACAGCACAAGCAGTTTGAGATAGGTGGCGAGGCAGTGGAAGTGGTAAGCGAATATATCTACTTAGGCCAAGTTGTGACCCCAGATCCCACCATGAGGCAGAGATAATTAGAAGGATCAGAATGGGGTGGGGTGCATATGGCAGACATTCTCAGATAATGAATAGCAGCCTACCATTGTCGCTGAAGAAGAAAGTGTATGACAGCTGCATCTTACCGGTACTAACCTACGGCGCAGAAAACTTGGAGGCACACTAAGAGGGTTCAACTTAAATTGAGAACGACTCAGCGGGCAATGGAGCGGAAAAATGAGAGGTGTAACATTAAGGGGACAAGAAGAGAGCGGAGTGGGTCAGGGAGCCAACTGGTGTTAAAGACATATTAGTAGAAATTAAGAAGAAGAAAATGGACGTGGGCAGGGCATGTAATGCGAAGGAAAGATAACCGCTGGTAATTAAGGGTAACAGAGTGGATCCCTAGAGAAGGCAAGCGTTGTAAGAAATCACCGGGCCAACAGCAACGAAAAAGAAGAAGAACAGACAGCGAGGCTCCCCGGGAATGCCGAAACCCGAGACGTACCACGGAGCGCCGGCGGGGCCCGACCCAGCCCGAGAGAGAGAGCTTCCCCCTCACCCGTGAAGAGAAGTTTTGCGGGGACTCTGCATTGTGACTTCGCCGAAAGAAGACGTGTTGTTTCTGTACGAGTGAAAGTAATACAGTTTTTCCATTATATTTAACCCCCTACTCTCGTGTCGACCTCATTGTTTTTATGTAATTCAGTTTTTTTGAGAAACAGATAACATAATGGTGCCGAAACCCGGGAGTAAGGGCTAAAGTTGAGGTAAACAAAAGTCGAGAGTAGGGATAAAGACAAAGGCGATGGAGAAGCTGAAAGTGAAGCGACGCACTCGACGACGACAGAACACCGTCATAATCAACGAGGCGACAACGGCGCTGCAAGACGCAGGTGTGGAACAGTTAAGTGCCATTTTGCAACGATTGGAGGTAAACAACGGCGAACTTTGGAAAATCAACGAAGCTATCGAGGATGGCCTGCCAGAGGACGCCTTCGAGGAAGAGTACGTGGAGACAATCGAGTACGACGATCGCGCAAACCAAGCCATCGGCCTCCTCAAAGCGAAGATCGCGGCACTGCAGGCGAGTAACACCGCAAACAGCGTCACAACATCACAGCCTCAGCTGCCGGCCCAGCCTCGACAACAAGGACTGAAGCTGCCCAAGCTGCGCTTGGAACCTTTCAACGGTGAGCTGTCAGCATGGGGAGCCTTTTGGGAATGTTTCCAAAAGACAGTGCACGACAACAAAGAGCTCTCAAAGGCAGAGAAGTTTCAATACTTAAGATCGCTGCTGACGGGAACAGCCATGACAGCAGTAAGAGGGCTTCAGGCGACAGAGGCATGCTATGAAGATGCTGTAGAGATACTGAAGCGAAGATTTGGCGACAAAGAAAAAATCGAACAAGAACATTTGGCCCAATTGAGAACTCTTCCCAGCGTAGCTTCGTCCGACGACGTACGCGGGGCTTGCGCGACTGTATGATCACGTGCAAGCCCACATTCGTGGACTAAAAGGACTCGGCATGAGCATGTCTTCATACTCGGCAATGCTTAGCGGCGTCCTACTTTCAGAGCTCCCAAAAGAAATGGTCGTAGACTTCCATAGGGAATTGAGCCGAGCCAACAGAGCCGAACCTCCCACCATTCAGTCGCCACCAGAGTCGGCCGCGTCTTCGGCGTCGGGCGCAGACAGCAGGCTGTCGGAAATACTTGACTTTCTTCTCGTCGAGATAGAAGCAGGGAAAAGATGCACCGAAGGCGCCCGTGCCCCAAAGCCCCCCAAAGTTCCACACTGCGGTGCGAAAAGTAAACAGCAACGCGCGCCGAGCGCCGCGGTACTTAACCGCAGGCCGAGCAGGCGAGGAGGTGTTTCTTCTGCGCCTCGACGAAACACGAGACCCAGTCCTGCCCGTCTCCCCTCCCGCCGGAAGAAAAAGACGAAGAAACTGGCCAAAGCAGGGCGCTGCTTTCGTTGTACATCGTGGGGGCAACCAGTCGAAAAGATGTAAAAGTAAAGTTAGGTGCCTTCACTGCAGCAGACGCCATGCCTCTTCGGTGTGCAACCCCGACTGGGGGAAAGCGGGTAGGGACCTTCAGGAGGAAACTGCTCCGAAAGAAGTCGCCACAACCAACGTACATGCAGCCGCTAATAGAGAAACTAACGATGAAGTGGCTCTGCAGACGTTCCGCAGCTGGGCCGTCGGAGAAAAGAAATGCGGCTACATCCGTGGTGTACTGGACGGCGGAAGCCAAAAGACCTTCATTCGGGAAGACGTTTCTAAAACTCTTAACCTGCGGGTTTTAGGACGGAAGGACTACCACCTAAACACCTTTGGGATGACAGCTGCAAAGACTGAAAGTTTCCGCATTGTAGAACTTCGCTTAAGGAGCCAGTACAGCGACACCGAAACGATAATAGAGGCCGTGGAGGTACCCTTCATTTGCAAAGACGTTGTACCGGTTCCTGTTGACCATGCGTTCGTGCAGGAAATTGCGGTTAAGGGAGGACTTATCGCCGACAAGCTAATCTACCCAGGAATGCCAGCTGTACAAGGAATCGCACTTCTGATTGGAGCCGATCATCTTTGGAAATTTCTATCAGGTCAAGTCGTGCGCTCCACAGAGAACAACGGCTTGGCAGCTATAGAGACAAAGTTTGGATGGACATTCCAGGGTCCCCTCAGCATAGACAGCTCTCTGACAAATGGCGACAAACGTCCTGCATTTAAAGATTGGTTTGGAAAGCGACATCAAACAACAAGCAATTTTGGAAACATTTTGGGAGCTGGACGCCATTGGAGTCACCAATGAAGAGGGCATGAAACAAGAAGAGAGCTCGTTCACCCTTGCAAGCATCGAAAGAAAGGGAGACCGCTATGAAGTGTCCCTGCCGTGGAAGGAACCTGCTACCGAACTGGCAGACAACAAAGACATGGCTGTGAAACGGCTAAAGAGTCTCACAAAGAGGTTGTGTCGCAGCAAAGAACTTGCGAAAGAATACGACACCCGCCATCAGATCCTACATGAACGAAGGGCATGCCGGAAAGAGTGGAAAACGAAACAGCTTCTGGGCATGTGTACTACATGCCTCACCAACCGGCGCTCCGTGGTACGTCTCGGGTTTCGGCATTCCCGGGGAGCCTCGCTGTCTGTTTCTTCTTCTTTTTTCGTTGCTGTTGGCCCGGTGATTTCTTACATCCTCCCCCCCAATGAGCATCGCTCATTTTACTTCCGTTTCTAAAGGGTATAGAAGCTGCACGGGACGTCTCAGAGTGGTCCCAGTTGACAACTTTACAGCACAAGACCGCACTGCTCCGTCACGTCCCTTGAAAACTTGAACAATTCTTCCTGTTTTCCACATGTGTGGCTTTGCATGGTCATCGTGCACAATCACAATGTCATCCACCGAAAGGAAGTTATCTTGCCGTGAGGGTATCAGGTGCGCCGACCGCAACTGTAGCAGGTATTCCTTCTGCCATCGGTTCCAAAAGGCGTTGACAAGCGACCTTCGGTATTTCCAGCGCCGGTTGATGTCCGCTGCTGTAGATGAAGGAACCGAGGTTTGTCTGGAGTCAGGTAATGCTATCAGTCTTTTCCCGTCAACAGATGAGATGGTGTCAGCACTGATACCTCCCCTGGCTCCTCTAGGGCGTAGGTTAGTGGGCGCGAGTTGATGGTTGCTTCCACATCGGCAAGGGACCGTGGTTAGCTCCTCAAAGGACAGGCTTTGACGTCCGAGAATTTTCCGCAAGGAAACTTTTACGGACCTGACCATTCGCTCCCACCAGCCACCCCACCAGGCAGCCTTCTCTATGATGAACTTCCACGTGATGCGCTGAGAGCTGCAGTAGTCTTGAGCGTCACGGCTGCGAAGGATTTTCCAGAGACTTTGTACGTCCTTCGATGCCCTTTTGAACGTCAAGGCGTTATCGCTGTAAATAGTTTCCAGCCTTACGACTGAATGTTTTCTGCTGGCCCTTCGACGCTTTGTAGCGCGCAGGGGTCTGCCGGAAACTATTTACAGCGATAACGCCTTGACGTTCAAAAGGGCATCGAAGGACGTACAAGTCTCTGGAAAATCCTTCGCAGCCGTGACGCTCAAGACTACTGCAGCTCTCAGCGCATCACGTGGAAGTTCATCATAGAGAAGGCTGCCTGGTGGGGTGGCTGGTGGGAGCGAATGGTCAGGTCCGTAAAAGTTTCCTTGCGGAAAATTCTCGGACGTCAAAGCCTGTCCTTTGAGGAGCTAACCACGGTCCTTGCCGATGTGGAAGCAACCATCAACTCGCGCCCACTTACCTACGCCCTAGAGGAGCCAGGGGAGGTATCAGTGCTGACACCATCTCATCTGTTGACGGGAAAAAGACTGATAGCATTACCTGACTCCAGACAAACCTCGGTTCCTTCATCTACAGCAGCGGACATCAACCGGCGCTGGAAATACCGAAGGTCGCTTGTCAACGCCTTTTGGAACCGATGGCAGAAGGAATACCTGCTACAGTTGCGGTCGGCGCACCTGATACCCTCACGGCAAGATAACTTCCTTTCGGTGGATGACATTGTGATTGTGCACGATGACCATGCAAAGCCACACATGTGGAAAACAGGAAGAATTGTTCAAGTTTTCAAGGGACGTGACGGAGCAGTGCGGTCTTGTGCTGTAAAGTTGTCAACTGGGACCACTCTGAGACGTCCCGTGCAGCTTCTATACCCTTTAGAAACGGAAGTAAAATGAGCGATGCTCATTTGGGGGGGAGGATGTAAGAAATCACCGGGCCAACAGCAACGAAAAAGAAGAAGAACAGACAGCGAGGCTCCCCGGGAATGCCGAAACCCGAGACGTACCACGGAGCGCCGGCGGGGCCCGACCCAGCCCGAGAGAGAGAGCTTCCCCCTCACCCGTGAAGAGAAGTTTTGCGGGGACTCTGCATTGTGACTTCGCCGAAAGAAGACGTGTTGTTTCTGTACGAGTGAAAGTAATACAGTTTTTCCATTATATTTAACCCCCTACTCTCGTGTCGACCTCATTGTTTTTATGTAATTCAGTTTTTTTGAGAAACAGATAACAAGCGTTGCAGGGGGCGGCAGAAAGTTAGATGGGCAGATGAGATCAATAAGTTTGCGGGGACAAATTGGTCACAGTTGGCACAGGACCGAGGTAATTGGAGAATAATGGGAGAGGCCTTTGCCCTGCAGTGGGTGTAGATAGGCTGGTGGTGGTGATGATGATTATGATGATGATAAACCTGCCCTCCCACCTTCCTCCACTCCCCACGCCCTCCTCTCCCCCCCTCCTTAGCTATGGGACAACGTGGCGATTAGCGCACACTTGGACGCTCAACTGCTCTTGGTCTTCAGGGCGAATTCATCATCATCATCATCATCATCATCATCATCATCATCATAAACAACAACAACATCAGCCTGCTCAAGCCCACTGCCGTGCGAAGGCCTCTCCCGTTGACATCCAACCGCTCCTCTCCTGCGCTGCTCGAGTCTGCAGCTTACCCTTGGATTTCTTCGTTTCATCCCTCCATCGGGTAAATGGCCTTCCCCATCTTCTAGACCCATCTCTTGGTATCCACTCTGCTACCCTAATTGTCCACCGTTTAACGGTTCGTCTCACTACAGGCGAGCCCAAGTCCTTTTAGGGGCGAAGCCCCTTAGGGGCTGAGGCTGTTGGCGTCTCCTGTCGTCGTCGCCGTAATCGTCGTTCGTATTATGTAGTCACGGTACTAAAACATCGGGAAACTCGCTTACGCCTCGCGCTAGAACATAACGCGCACTAAAAAGACACCGGGACACTCGTTTACGCTTTGCTCTGGGGCACTTCGTAACCCGTATAGTAAAGAAACACCGAGACACTCGTTTATGCCTCACGCTTGAGAGCTTCGTGCTTCAAAGACAAGAAACTTTTACAGCAAAGCTGTATACCTCTACCTCCTAGCGGTTTCACCTTCGTTGGCAAAAACGCCAAGGCACCAAGAATACACTCATACACCGCATGCTTCGCCCCTCCTCTGATTCAAGTAGCTACTTTCCTGTCCCTGAGGGTTATTCGTAACATTATTCGTTCCATGGTCCGTTGAGTCCACCTAAGTTTGCTTCCTAGTTGTTTAGTAAGTATCCAAGTTTCATCACCGTATTTCATCAGCGGCAGTACGCACTGGTTGCAGCTTTTCCTTTTGAGTGACAGAGGTAGCTTACTTCTCATTATTTTTAACACTTTTCATTATTTTTATTACTTTTCATTACTTACTTTCGTCAAATGGCCTGTTGGAATGAGGAGCCCTTCCACATCATCAGGGCCAAATATTAAAATTTCCCCGCATTTCCCCGAGGGAAAGAATGTGAAAGTGCGAATGCAGGAGTTGAATTTGCGCGGTTCGGTAATGTTCGCGAAAGAGAGATCACACACACACACACAACTACAAGAAAGAAAGATGCATTTATTCACAGACACCTATTTGTGTTGTCATTGTACTTGATTGCTAGAGCGGATCTCAGCTTTGAAATTTCGTGTCAGTACTCCTTTAAGCGGGTGCATTAGCCCTTCTCACGCCCGATTCCTGGCCAATCCCCCACGTGGGTTTGTGCCATGCACAGACACCTATTTGTGTTGTCGTTGTACTTGATTGCTAGAGCGGATCTCAGCTTTGAAATTTCGTGTCAGTACTCCTTTAAGCGGGTGCATTAGCCCTTCTCACGCCCGATTCCTGGCCAATCCCCCACGTGGGTATGTGCCATGTCAGCGGCCAGGCAGCGCGCGCCCATCTCCCCCCGTTGCCAAGGAAGACGAGGAGATTCCTGGCCAATCCCCCACGTGGGTATGTGCCATGTCGCCCATCTCCCCCCGTTGCCAAGGAAGACGAGGAGCGCGCGCACCCGCAGCTGTTGCTATGTGGACGGACGGCGGTCACCGGAATTCAGGGTCGCTTATAAAGTGCATTCGCACTTAAAAGTTTTTCGACAACACAAACCAACGCCAAACTCATTGTACGTCAAGCTCATTAGACGCTAAAGCTTTACGTAAGGCTTTAAGTCAGGCCGCCGCATACCCGCGTCTTAGCGGTGTGTCCAACAACGTCAAACTCACGTATGTCCAGGCTCGGGCACATCCCAAGTAGCATTAAACGTACTGCGTGCCAAGCTGGGGCACGTGCTAAGTAATGTCAAACTCAACTACGTCATGGAGCGTGTACTCGTTGGCATCAGACCTCAAAGCTTTACATCAGGCCTAACATACATCGTCGCATACTTGCGGCCTTCTCTCCCCGCAGTGAAAGTAGAAGAGGGAATTCGGAATAAGCTTTGCTAAGGCACACCTCATTTACCGATGGCTAGGCACCCGCCTGAGGTTTGTTTTCTCTGTTCCCGACGACTCTGGCCTGTGCAGGTTATGCACGGGCCTTCTCCACCAGGCTTTGGAGGGAGGAGACAAGAGCTGGTCAGCGGTGCCGCCTACTGCTCGCATTCGACTTCGGAATTGTGAGTACAGAGTGCGGTTTCATATTTATGGTAATGTGTGACAAGATGGGGATATTATTTATAAGAGGCATGTTTACTGCGAGCAGCCATTTGCCGAGGAGGTTAGACATCGACAGCGAATGGCGCATAAGAAAGCAAAAAGAAAATTGCAGAGAAAAAATATATGAAAGGGAGCAGCATTTTATGGCCTATTGCACAACAAAAACGCTGCCAACGCACTGATACAAGAACAAGGAGCGATGTTCTTCAGCGGGGCGAGCACAGTTCTATGGCTGAAACCAAGTCCAAGTGAACCAGTCGTAGGCTTAAACCAGCTGATGGCAGTTTCGCGGAAGCTCGTAGCGTCAGAACAGCGGCGAGCTATATGCAATAGCCCCGCCTCATCGGGAAGTCGGATGCCTGGGATAATCGGAAGCAACGTCCTGGGCAAGGATACAACTTCCGAAGCAGAAGCAGTGGCGAACCTTGTCAGGAAAGAAGCGTCTGATGAAAGGTAAGCCCCATTGCTGGCATACCGTAGTTGTGAGAGGTCGCCCTGTGGCAGGCGGGAAGAATCTGGGCCGTCCACGTAGCCATACCGGGAAGAAAGAAAGGCTGCAGATACGACGGTACCTTGAAGACAGGTGAAGGACGCCGGCCAGTAGCTGGTCCTCCGCTAAGCCAAGAACATGAAGCCAATGACGACGACCAGACCGATGCCCACGATGATGCCGACACCGACGCATACGTACACGCTCTGAGTGGAAATCAGCAGCATCTTGTGTTGCGGCTGGCCGCCGCCTTCAGCACTTATCAGGGAGGCCCGCGATCCTTCGAACATGACTGCTGCTTCTGCTAGGGCAAACAACCGTTCACAAAGTTGCTCCTTCTTCTTCTTCTACTTCTTCTTCCTCTCCTTCTTCTTCCACTGCTCAAAAAAAAGGCAAAATGAAAACATGGTCCTCGTCATCTGCTCCATCTGAAGATACAAACCAAACAACTTCCTCTTCTGCCCGCTTAATCCTCTTGTTCTCTATCCGTCTTTTGCACCTTAATTGGTACAAAAAATGGCGGTGTATCTGCTTGCTTTGCTCCAAATGTCGTTGAAAGACGATAGTCATCTGCCGCCCCTGCCCCGTAACCGTTCCCGCTAACCACGCCGGCCACTCATTCTCTTTCCCTTCCCTCTCGCTCCAGTCACGATGAATTCAAGGAAGGTTTGTGCAAAGCAAGTCCATTTGCGAGCTTTCGCAATGCCTTCGCGCGATTTGTTGCCGCAGTGCGCATCTTTATCTTCATTTTTTCGTGTTTTGCCTGAAGCAGCCCAATCGAGTTCTGTCTGTCTGTCTGTCTGTCTGTCTGTCTGTAGTGCGTGCGTGCGTGCGTGCGTGCGTGCGTGCATGCGGGCGTTGCGTTCATGCGTGAGCGTCTCTTCTTACGCCAACGGCAGTTATTTCCGAGAATTCTGACGCACTTGAGATATGACGCATGAAATCTAGCCAGCAATCCAGGTCTTTTAAAACCAGGATGAACGGGAAAAGAATGCATCGAAATTAAACATCGGGCGTGACGGCGTGGAAAAATGCCAGTTTTCGGGCGAAGCTTTCTGTGCTTCACTTGAACCGTCGTTTCACCAAAACGCACTGCAAGAAAGCAACCTTACACGATAGTTTTCAAAAAATAATTATGATGATAACGAAGGCACACCAAGCGCCTCAAGGAAGAAACGCTTCCCATGGTTGGAATAGAACCTGGCTCCCTGGCGTTACGGAGCCCACGTTATCCGAGCTCGCCATTCCGACACGGTCGACGCAGTTTGAGTTTTGGACTTTGGCTTTCACTCAAGTTGCATGAGTGAAAGTTTCGCGTTTTAATCATCTCTCTCTTACGAAAGAAGGCTTGGCTTTGCAGGAAATGATCGCAGGCGAAGGGATTTTATGATGACGCCAGGTGGTGTGCGCGCTATTTCAGCATAGTTCGGGCTCATGTTGGAACTGACAGCAAAACGTCATCGAGTACGGCAACCAACATTCTGCTTCTGTGTTGCGACGACGTGCCAAACGCCCCACATAAAAACGATGGAGGGAATAGCTATGGATTGCATTTAACCCTTTGCTCAATCTATTTCCTCTGCAAAGACGACGACGGCAGCAAGCGGCATCATCAAGGCGCCATGGAAATTAGGGTGATTGGTTTGTGTCTGCTGATGGACCTCCCAACGACTGCGATTTTCTGACAGCGAGGGTAAGCAGGTGCGCTGTAATATGTCAATCTGTCTGGAATCACTTGTAAAGACCTCAACACCTTAAATGGCTCAAAATGAAATAATAACAATATACCATCACAGACGAAAAATATTAAAAACTTGTGCTGAATCGTGACATTATTTTGGTACTTTCTTAGCATTATGTTTTTATTTTATATTTCTGTGTGCTTTACTAGATGGTCATACATTCAGCCACGACGGTATGGGAATGTTTGTGTGCTCCTTTTTGTTTTCTTTGTTTTAAAGACGATAGTCTTTCTTGGCATAATTAAACCCGAAAACTTTGGTCAGTGTATTTGTCACTCGACTCAGCCACCCGGCCAAAAGACAACGAGAAGGTTATACAGGGAAAACCTCTTCAAACCCCTAAACTTGGCGCCATGATTCATACTTGTCAAATTCTTGAGGAAAAGAAAATCATTGGGCATATTGGAGGCAAAGAATCAATACGTAACTTGTACTTGGCAGTGTTCTAATTGAAAATAAATGTGCGCTTAGTATCTGCAGTAGCAAATGAAAATTCGCGTTAAACAATATTTTGTCGGAAATCTGACGTCCCTGGCACCCAGATAGTACACAAAATGGTCAAACGGGCACAGAATAAAAGCAAACCAAGGAATTCTCGGGTGGATCCTAATTTCTTAAGATTGTTTCTCTAAACAAAAAAGTTAAGCAAATAAGTTGAAAAGATGACTGAGGAAATTTGTGTCTACACATTGGAAAATTGTTTATAAAGATACGAGCAATGTCTCAACTCTAGGGACATTGAAAGTCAGAATGGAGTCGGTTGTAGCTCAAGTAGGAACTGTAAACGTGTGATGGATGCTTCCTTCCTGGGAAGACCAAATAAAGGAAAGCGCTGAGAAAGGCATCTGGCTGGCATCCAATGAGATGGGAAAAGGAAGATGGCGCTGCTGTATTTCGGGTATCGCCATTGTTTTGGGAAGCACGTCGCAGCTGGCCATACAGCCGTCAGCCGATACGGAATCCTGCTTCGTTTCATATACTCTACTCGGTCTGTCTGCAACCTCCTGATTGCATACGACCTCTTCTGCCGTTTGGCGATACTTTCTTGTCATTGCTGCGGCCGAAATTCTCCTTGACGAAGTTGGAATCGTCCATTTTGTTCGGGGCCTTAACCAACGCTCACCTTACCGCTATCCGTTACATACCTGCAGCGAGGATCCAACCCACTACATCCCATGCTTCATTTATGTATTGCTGTTGTATCTAATTTGAAACGTGTATTTTTTTCTGGGTTTGCTTGCAAAGGGAAACGGTGGGAAAAAGAGACGAAGTGATGGGGCACAACTGTCGTCTCTGGGCTACGTATTCAGGAAGAGAGTGATATCTGGCTCACACCTTTGGGAGATATCCAAATGCGAGCGTGCATGCCCATACTGGTAATAATGGGAACTTTTAGACGTTTGCAGACGGGAGTTTTCCAGAACCCAGTCCTATATAGTGAGTGGCATCCCCAAGTCGTCGATCCAAGATGTAAGAAATATAAGGGTCGAGCGGACCTCGTCCACATGGTGTGGACTTGTCCTTCGTACAAAAAACCACACCGAAACGTAGCATCCTGGGAGGCACTACTCCTCAGCCGTACCTCCGAAACCTAGCGTAAGATCATCGGTCTCGCCCAGAAGCCGCCAAGTCCCAAGGGATACCGGCCGACTGATGGGGGGAGTGAGCACCTAACGCTCCCTTTTTGACTGGTGTGTAATAAAGTTTTCACTGACTGACTGACATTATCAAAGGACCTGAAGCAGCGCAAGCACTAAGTGCAATTAAGTCAACGGAGAAAGGGTTGACTGAGTGGAAGATGCCTCCCATAGACATCATGTTTGAAATGTCAGCATTTTCTTTATAACGCCTTGATCACGCACGATTTCAACTTGTATATTCCACTCGCGGGTCTCCTGGTAATGCAGGTGTATTTCCGCGTTATTGTGTAAATAGAAAGCGAACAGTTGTGTTTGGCGTTAGTTTGATGCGCAAAGCAAATCAAAACATCTAAGTACGACACTTTTTAATTCTTTAAAGCGACTGAAAGGCGAAATCAGTTTCTTTGAATGAGAGAGAGAGAGAGAAGAGAGAGAGAGAGAGAGAGAGAGATAGCGTAGAGAGAGAGCGAGAGAGAGAGAGGAGAGAGAGCCAAAAAAGAAAGAGAGAAAGCAGCTTTATTTTCCAAGCAAGTTGGCTAGGAATGCGTGGTGGCTGCCGGAGAATCTGACCCCTGTTCATTAAGTGCACCCAATCTATACCTGGAATAATGGAGAAAGCAGATGGTGATAGCCGATTATTTTGTGCCTTTGTACGGCCACTTTGTACGACCAAGGACGTCCTGCCTCACTTTCACTCATAATTAGTGTCCTTTCAAATGAACAGACAGCATTTGAAAGACAGCTAAAGCCTTTCGTTTAAACATGATTAGGTGGTGTCCTGATTTATCATCTCTTCTGGCGCACTTTTCCGTGAATAGGTGCGCCGGGGTACAGGCAGCAGCAGGTATTGACGGTTACGAAAGAGCACCGTCACTTTCGATTTTATTCTCAATGCCTAGCTTGGCGGCGTCAAATGAACACGGAAGAAAACATTTTCACTAAAAAAAGGATGGATACGGCAAAGTTGCTTACGATGATTTACGAGGATTCTCAAAGATATTTACAGAGTCTGGTCTAGTCCTGTAAATAAGCAGTGAGGCATGTGAACAAGACCAATATGTCCCCTAGGCTGTATTTTCACAAAAAAATGATTGGCTCCAGTCCACGCTGTGAAGGTGGTTGGAAATCAAAGCTTTAGATGACACCCACAACAACTGCCCATGCGACATCACTAGAATTCACACACGTGGCTCTAGAAAGAGCGAAGTCAGGGATTCTGCCTGCCGTTACCTGGAATTCGCGGGGTGGCGTGCCGAACGCAGCAGCGTCGGCCCCGCCAGGGCTAGAGTGGTGGACGCCGCCGCTGTAGCCCGGACGTGCGTCGGAAGTGAGAGAAAACAGAGAGGAGCGACTTTCGAAGGGTGCCACAGCGGATACTAGCCATCCTGATGTGCTAGCTCGGGGCTACACCACCGCGCGACACAAGCGCAGACACCGAAACGATTCGGTGTGTGAGCTTAG
Organism: Haemaphysalis longicornis; assembly: GCA_013339765.2. Classification (NCBI taxonomy): domain Eukaryota; kingdom Metazoa; phylum Arthropoda; class Arachnida; order Ixodida; family Ixodidae; genus Haemaphysalis; species Haemaphysalis longicornis. The sequence continues at coordinate 24,606,949 of CM023453.1, read as the reverse complement.
TGATTCTCATTTATAGCGATTTGAACTAGTTAATTTAGTAAGTTTGCGAATTCCGAGAAAGCTGAGGGAACTTTTATAATCGCTATTTATCGGAGCCAGTTGCTCCTTTCGCCTTTTGTAATACCTCTTAAAACACAGTCGAATTAGTATTCATTAATTTAGAAAACGGAGTCCCATTGGTG